>WOGR01000429.1:0-25828 GCA_015342045.1 Leptinotarsa lineolata | reverse complement strand
TGAAGCAGGCAAAAAGCAGCAAATGATAAGTACATCGTTTCCTCTGACAATAAATCCAAAGCTTGTTGGCGGATTGTCAATTATGAGAGGAATAAAATTAATTCAATCCAACCTACTGACGATATAACACCAGATGAGTTCAATGGCTTTTTCGTAAAAATTGCGGAAAATATTATCGCTTCCCTTCCAGTAATAACAAACTCAGAGTTGTTGAATTACAAAAGGTTTCACACTGTTGAATCCTTGAAAAACTCAAATTGCATGGATGTGTATAGTTTAAACAGTAAGATCGTGAAAGACACTATCGACAATATTTTGCTATCATTAACCGAATTCATCAGTTTGATCTTTTCGACAGGTGTTTTTCCTGATGTATTGAAATACACCAAAGTTATACCTCTTCATAAAGAAGGTGACATAACTTTGGTGAACAACCAATATCTATAATTTGCATATTTTTTTCAAATTTCTGGAAAAATTGATCGAAACGAAACTGATTGAATAGAACTGGCCGATACTTGATGAAAATCCATATTCAAACTCATTAATACGATAATACGGTTTATTGTATGATTTTCACTATAAAGGGTTTTACAAAAACCGCGACACGTATTTTGCTATACAATAGCTTCCTCAAGCTTGAGGAGGAGGAGCTTGTATAGCTATTGTATGTTTTGTTTTGACTCATGTATCAGATTTCACTCATGTATTTTACTTAGAGAAATTCTGCTATTTTAACTATGTTGTACATTCTTTTATGACTCATGCTATACACTATAGTGTCTGTTGCATCAATTATTTACTATAATATTGAGAAAAAAGTATACGCCTCTCTCTTGTTTTCTACAGTTTTTTTTTTAGCTTCAGCTTCAGCTTATGAACATGAAACAAAAATAGATTTTTGTACAACTGTCATTAAAAATAACATTTTTAATGATTGTCAAGAGTATCAAAACATGATGTTTACAAAGTAGCGTGTTGAAAATATCTTCAACATTGGTGTTGAAAAGTATTTTTAACTCAATTTTTTTCGACCAAATAGCAATAAACAAAACATAATTACTCAATTTTCAAGAAAGTTTCATTATGAACAATAGATATAGATACAATTAAATTCTGTTACAAATGTATTTCATACATTAATTACTATCATTATTTATGAAAATTAATATGGAAAGTACAATTAGAACAACTGCTGATATTAATAACTTGCGATGTTGAAGAGCCTTGTAATATATTTGAACTAGCTGAGTTGACAATTTCATGGGCATTAACATTTAAGTTGGTTGGGTAACAGGATCAATTTCTTCTTATAAAAAAACAAGAAGAAATTGATCCTATTACCCAACCAACTTTTTTTTCCAGAAAAATTATTGAATCACTGAATTAGTTAACTGATTAACATTTAATTCTTGAAGTAAAGAGGACGATGCTGTAACGCTGAAGCAAGCTGTTGGGATTATTCTTTCAGTAATAGCCTTTTTATGAGAAATAGATTGATTCATGTAACCCTCAGCTACTGTTGTAGACTTCCATCCTCCGTGCTTTTCATTATCCGTAGTATTTCCTCCTGATTCTGCTAGCAAAGAAGCAGAAGACTTTCTGAAACAGTGACCTGTATATTATTTTGGTTCCGGGAGGTGCAGAAACTCAGCAATGGTAGAGGGCATTTTCTCAAACGTGTTTATAATAACTGGGTTGGCACTGCATTTATAATGTGAATATTTCAGAAAAAACCTTGATGATTGATAACAGAAAGTCGTAATGCAACGTATTTATTAAAATAGTCACTGTTTTCACCAATAATGCAAAAAGGAAGACCTATTTTTGTTTTTGTATTATAAATTTGAACAATCAATGATTCATCCATTAATTTAATGTCTTCTATTAATAAATGACACAACTCTTCACGCCGGCAGGCTCCATATATTCCGAAAATAGAAGCAACTTTTATCATCAAATATTTTTCATCTGACGCCTCATTTATAAACCTCTAAACTTGTTCAAACGTAAGAGTTTTTGATTTTCTAACCCTATAACTTTCATTTTTACGCTCTGAGAGTGCTATTACCTTGAAATATTTGCTTGTATCAACACCATTTTCAACGAGCGCACTCGACTTTATCATTGAAAGCTTGCTCCACAAAGTTGACGAGTTCCATATTTTTAATTTCTCTTCGAGATAGCCTAAGAAGACGGTTTCGCTGAAATTTCCTTCGGCGTTTTTAAGTCCACACCAGCTAAGAAAATTAGAATATGCGATGTCGTACTGCTGAGCTGATTTTTTTGGTAACAATTCATTTGAAGCTCTTTTTGCAGCCTCTTCAATATCGTCAGGAACACACAATTTCTCGCAATTGTTCTTCATTATGCATAATATTAAACAACAAGAACTCTAAATGTGACTTTAAATAAAACCCGTGAGCTGTAAACAATACTGTTTATTGGTAATTAGGTGAGTTGGCGTCACCTGACACGGCCACTTCACAGCAAATGCGATAACATGAAAATAGTTAACTGACAAGAAATGTAAAAATGTGTTTTTATAGAAATATTAAATTTATCTACTTTATCATGAAAACAGGACAGTTGTACAAAAAAATTTGTATTGTATTTGTGTTAAAAGTAAGTTTTATTTTGTTCGTGAAATTACTCAACTCGCTACGCTCGTTTCGCAAACTTTTCACCTCACAAAATAAAACCTTACTTTTAACACTCATATCATAAATATCAATTTTTGCATTTTCACTTAGAATATTGCATGAACATAATATTATTACACAAAGTAAATGAGCATACTTGAAGATTCAATTTGTGATTTGTACCCATGAATTGGGGAGAAATAAAAAAAATAAAAAAATCTGATAAATGGTTGACCCTGCAGGCCATCCTGCCAGCTTGTCGCTTTTTCGAGCTCATAATTTTAAAAATCATCATTTGAATTGAAATTTTCAACGGTACTAACTAATAAAGGCGTAGATTCTCGCCCCCTTTCTCATTTTGGTAAATTCTTTCATAGATTTCAAATCTGTTAACACTATTTTTAACATTCACATATCCATAGTAGGTACGTTATATTTCTTGAAAGTACGTTTCTCACGGAATAACTACACTCCTTCATCTCAAATTTTAATGAATATTCGATGTGACAAACACTATAGTGAATCAAGAGAGAATATGTTTTCTCCACAGTACGACGTATCAGTTATGGAAAAGAGTAACTCAACCTTCATTTTTCAGAGGTTTGGATAATGTGGCGATCAAGCAGTGCATCGGATTTTTACATAAAATAACGAAGCTTGGTAGGACGGTAATATGCACAATCCATCAACCACCATCTTCATTATTCCAGAATTTTGATCAGGTAAGGTGTATTAGATACGAACACATTTTTAGGGAGATGGTAATTTAACCATTGTATAAATCATATAGAATTTCTCAAGAACAGTATCAAAACTATCAAGTAGAAGTGGAGCCTTTAGATGATAAATTCAATAGATAATTGATAGTGTCACTGTTTTTCGAGTTTGAAAGCCGTGGATTTTTGGAATTTCTTCCTGACGTTTCGCTGGCGCGAGTGGCTATCTTCTTCAGAGGTCTAACCATCATGGCTTGCTGCCGATGATTAACTTTTAGGATTCGTAAAGCGTATTTATGCCTTGTCAGGTAATCAGTTGTATTAGTACCTGTATTTTTACCTGTACTTGAACCTGTACCTGTATCTGTACTTGTACCTATACTTGTACTTGTGCCTGGAACATTAACAATCTTGCTACCTTTTGTCATTCTGTTCGTTATTTTCGAATTCCTCGAAATGGAGTTCCATATTCGATTGAGGTTCACCACTTCTTCTTTTCTATTGAAATTCTCCATGTGTTTAAGGAATTCGAGAATAACGAACAGAATGAAAACAGGTAGCAAGATTGTTAATGTTCCAGGTACAAGTACAAGTACAAGTACAGATACAAGTACAGGTACAAATACAGGTACCAGTACAGGTACCAATACAACTGATTAATTGACAAGGCATGAATACGCTTTACGAAGTCTAAAAGTTAGTCATCGACAGCAAGCCATGATGGATAAACCTCTGAAAAAGCTAGCCACTTGCGCCAGCGAAACGTCAGGAAGTAATTCCTAAACTCGAAAAACAGTGACACTGAAAACCTCAGTCGTTAAAGTCTAAACCATTTTGTCAGATAATTGGTAGTTCAAATCTTCGTACAAAACTCATGGAATTTTCATCAAACAATGTTAGCATCAATCATCAGGTAGAAATGGAGGCTTTGGAATGAGGAATTTACAAATAATTTTTTCAATTAAGTACCAAAAGTCAACCAAGTTAGTCTCATTAGGGGGTTACTTCAGTAACTAATTGAATTTTTGTAGGTGTACGGAATTGGAGATGCATCATGTGCTCTTTGACACAAATTTTGTAAGCTCGTTTAGTATGACCAACATACTCTTCACAATAGTTTAGATTTAAAATAATCCCGTTGTTCTCAGCTTTATCCATTCTCTATGTAACATATTTGTTTTCATTTGAGCGTTTGGAATTTAACAAATTTCAGGTTTATGTAATGGCAGATGGTTATTGCGTTTTCAACGGGTCTCCATCCAAATTGGTACCATTCATGTCATCTGCCAACTTTATTTGCCCGCCCACATCTACACCTGCAGACTACAGTAAGTAGGTACTAAAAATTTTAAGATTTTCAATGTAGTTTAGTTCTGTGTTCAAAATGACAATTGTAGCTTATAGAAAATGAAGGTTTTTCAGTCCGAATTTTGGTGTGATATATCAGCGAGGTTGTCGGGTGATTCTTTCTTCCAGTTCATATAAAACATTGAAATCGGTGGTGGTTTCGTGGAGACAACTTGTACAGCTTGTAGAGTGGTAATAGAAATGAGAATTTTGTGATTTTCAAAACACCTTGCAAGTAATCTGAAGAACGGGTAACTTTTTCCTAATTCAACCGGCATTGGAGACAGTGTATGAATTGAAAGTAAAATTGGAACTTCTAGCGTAGCACAGCACCTTTTCCTATCGCCTGAAATGCAATATTTTTCTCGACGCGCGTTTCACCAACCAAGTTGGCGTCTTCAGGAGATGAATGTGTATAGCTGAAGACTTTTCAAACAATTTGAGATAGCCACTCATAATACCTCTGTTCTAAATTCAACACGTATAGTGAAAAAGTTTCTGCTTTCTTTCTCTGATTGAAATTATGATCTCAGTGTTACATTTTTTGTTTTCAATCTATACTTATAAATGGGAAAGTCGCTCGCTCAACACTAACTGAATCATCTCTGTTTCTCCGTATTGGTAAGTCCTAGGAAGCTAACACTTGGCTAGGTGCTCTGGCGTACACAGTACGCCAGTGGCTTAAAATTACTTGTAATTTGGCAACATCGTGACATATGAAAATAAACTTTGACCTAACTTTTTGCCTGTCATTACTTTAGTCCTAGTTTAGTTAACTATTTCATGCTGAGTGAGCTACACGTGTTGGTCTGTATAATTTTCGAGATTTTGTTGAACTGTTTCGAAAGTGGCGTACTACGTACGCCGTGCGCCTAAAGATGTAAGTAATTTCATCATTAGGTATTTCATCTATTTTTGTGTATAAATCCACGTTTTTGGTTATAATTTTTACTGTAGCTTTGTGTAGTAATCAGAAGCTGAAGTAGACGTCATTTATAGGTCCAGCAAAACAATGAATATTGCTCAAATGAGCAGTGAAGAGATTTGTAGACTTCTGGAGGAAACCGATGATAACTTACAAATTCAAGGTGAATCTTCTAGATCTGAAGCAGAGGAAATAGAAGAAAATGAGGACTGTGATGGCGATAATAAAATTGAGATACATGATATTGAAAACTGCCAAGAAGTATCAGACGCAATTTATTTTATAATAAAAATTTGGAGGAAAACCAAAGGAAAAAAAATAGCTTGATGAATTCAGGTTGGCTGAGAGGCCTTTAAGAAGCAAGTATGCTAAAACCCCGAGAAAAAATTTATTGATAAGAAAGTTTCCTGGTCCCACACAATAAGTGTTTCCAGATCACATCAGAGCTTTCTTCAAAATAATCGACATCGATATGATAGATGAAATTGTGACATACACAAAATTGTATATATCTGAAAAGAGAGTTCTTTACAGCAGGGAAATAGATTGTAGAAGTACAGGCAGAGCAGAAATTATGGAATTTTTGGGTTTATAATTTCTGATTGGGTTTATAATTTCTGATTGGGACTAAAAAAATGAATGAGACGAATTTGTGCGAAATATTCGCGAGAGACGGTTCAGGAATTGAAATATGTAGAGCTGTTATGTCTATTTTTACTCACAGCCATTAGATTCGACGACCAAGCTACCAGAGAAATGAGGAAAAAATCAGATAAACTAGCAGCAGTCCGAATATTTTTAATAAATTCATAAAAAATTGCAAGCAATCGTATGACGAATGGCGAATTATGAAAAGTTAGAAGCATATCGAGGTAGATGCTCTTTTATACAATACATACCCAATAAACCGGCAAAGTATGGCATCAAAATATATGCTTTGGTGGACTCGAAAACCTTCTACACGTATAATCTTGAAATATATTGTGGTAAGCAGCCTGCTGGACCATTTCGAATTAGTATTTCGCCATCTGATGTAGTTTTTCGATTGGTAGATGGTTTAAAGCATTCAAATAGGAACTCAACGTGTGATAACTGGTATTTCAGTTGTGAATTGAGTAAATCCCTATCACGTTTATTGGAACTTGGAAGTCCCCGTGGAATTTTTACCGAATAAGTCGAAAGCTGTTGGAACTTTTTTATTTGGATTTCAATAAAATCTTACAGTAGTTTCCTATGTTCCTGAACAGAACAGAGCCGTTCTTCTTATCTATTCGATGCACGATAATGACTCAGTTGATGTGGAAACTGGAAAACCCGAAATAATTTTCGACTATAACCGCACCAAGGGAGGTGTTGATACTGTTGACCAGAAATGTAATGCATATTCAGTATCTTGAAAAACAAAACGATGGCCATTTGCCACATTTGCGGCATTCCTCAATGTAGCAGGAATGAATGCATACATTTTATATGCATATGGAAAACTCAACATTGACTTGGGTCATCAACGACAATCTTTTCTGAAACATTTATCGATGGCTCTTATGAAACCTCATATGCAAGAAAGACTCCTTATAAAATCATTACCTCTGCATACTAGGTCCATTCTCGAAATTGTGTTAGGAAAGCCACCAACCAAAAGAGAGGCAGATACTTCACTGAGTCATAGAGGGAGGTGTTATCTTTGTGGACGCTCAAAAAATAATTATACAACTGTGAAATGTTCAAATTGTAGTCAGTTTTCTTGTAAAAATCATAGCAGATCATTTGTTAAATGTGATTCTTGTATTAACTCTGATCGAGTGAGTGAGTCTGATCAGTAGTTGAAATTTTCCAGCCTTTATGCAAAAACCTTTTTTTATCGATCAGAATGTTGATTTTGCCCCTCTTCAATGAATATATATGGTATATTTTGAGGTTGATGTTTTATTTGCTGAAAATTTCACATGGTGTACTCCATAGGCCGCGTGCCATATTGTGTAAAAATATAGGCGCGCCTAGCCAAGGGTAAATTCGAGACCAAATTATGTCCAGGAGACAATAAAGAACGTCCAGCAAGAAAATTGTACATATAGTACGGAGAACAAGATTATTGGAATGGGTGTCATGAAAAGATAGCAGTGCAGAAAGTCCCTAGGATTTTACCAAACTGAAAGGGTGGTTCAGTAAAAATCCCGCTCCAAAACTGAAGCCGACAGGATTCGAAGAATGAGAATACCTTTAGATATGTGATCAAAGTTCACACAACCTAACTAATAATCTGGTCTTGGGACACGATTTCGTGGACTCTTGATGTAGTTGTGACAGGTAAAACTGATAACGACTTGCTCTTGTTCATTTCTCTCCTGATTAAAATTGAATCAGTGGTTTGAGGAACCTCAGTGACCCGCAAAAAACTTGTGAAAAAACTGAAGAAATGTTTCAAAACGTACCAAATTTTGACAACGAGACCTTTCTATCAGGTTTGCAATACTTTCTTGAGCCGAGACGGACGTGGTAGATAGATCTGTAGTGCATTATGCAGAACAATGGGGGTTTTCAACCACTCCTTGAGGCACCTAGGAAACATCATGGTTATTCGCAGTCCCGTCAGCAGAATCAACACAGTTTCAACAAAGTAATATCAAAAGTCATGAAGAAAGCCGTGAACCACCATATCCTTGAATATTTGGAAGTCTTTAACATCTTGAGCGATAATCAATATGGCTTACGGAAACAAATATCAACAGGCGACCTTCTACCGTATGTCACGCATATTTGAAATAACGCAATCGAGAAACATGGAGAGTCAACAGCTGTTGCGGTTGTTATTTCTGAGGTCATTGACTGTGTGTGGCATGAGGGTTTGCTGGCCAACCTTCGATGGTATGGCTTGTCGGATCATTTTTCTGTATGGCTCTCCAGCTTCCTGGAAGAACATTCCCTGCAAGTGGCCGTTGATGATGGACTTTTACTATCAACGCTGGTGTTTCCCAGGGATCCATATTGTCTCCAACCCCCTTTTTATTGTATATCAACGACTTATTGGACGAAACCAAGAATTCAAAATACTGCTTTGCTGACCATAGCACACTTGTATCATCATTCCATTTGGATTCCAGGACATCAGCTACGGATGCACATCTCCACCGGCAGCAGAAGGTTGCGTATTTTGATGAGGATCTAGAAGTGATTTCGAATTGGGATGAAAGCAACCAGGTTCAATTCAATGCCACGAAAACTCAAGCATTGGTTTTCTTCGAAAGTTTAAATGAATCCGAACCGGATATAATAATGTCAGGACAGACAATTCCACTTTCTGATTCGATAACTTTGTTGGGGGTCAAAATGGACACCAATATGTCTTTGCATGATCATGTCGCTGGTATTGCAAAGGCTGCTTCTCAAAAGCTTGAAACATTATTCCGAACCAGAAAACTGTCCACACCTCAGCAACTGTTGATGCTTTATAAAGCTCATATCAGACCTTTCTTGGAGTATTGTTCTCATGTATGGAGCTCCGCCCCTTAACTCACTCTCAAGCTGCTGGATTCCATCCAGAAAAGAGCCACCCCCCTGATTGGAGACACAAACATAGATACTTTGCAACCTTGATAGTCTGGAGCATCGGAGAAAGGTTGGAGAGTTGTCTTTCTTCTATAGATACTTTCACGGGAAGTGTTGAAGTGACTTGGCATATTTGATTCCACCAAGAGCGGTACATATCGCAGCTCATCGTTTTGAGGTTCAACTCAGTACACCTCGAACTTTACTGTTTGAGAACTCTTCCATTTGGAGAACTGCGATTATGTGGTGGAATAAACTTTCTGAGAATGTTTTTTCAAATGAAGTTATTCTCAAGCGATTCAAATTCAACGAGAATCACTACAATCGCATAGGCATCCCTCTTTGAGCGCTTTAGGAAATTTCTATAGTGCTTGTGTTTTGTCCTTGAAAAAAATTCTCGCGAGGAGAGTATATGGTCAAATTCAGTCAATTTAATGATAAACATTTATGTTTTGTTTAAATACCTCAAATACTGCACATACTTTCAATAATTAATGAAATCTTTCACTTTTTCATCGGTGTATGAAGAGTGAAACACTTCCAAAGATAAATTGAAAAAACTAAATAGGTATATTAACAAAAGTTCTTAACAGATGTGGGATTATCGCTTAGATTCCAAATAGGAAATGCAAATCGGAAGCGGAAAACCGTTCAAAATCACTATTTTTGATAACAAAACTTGAAATATATGAAAAATACTTTATATTAATTTTGTCATTGATTTCTGTTTTTGTTTCAATTATTTTTAAAAAGTCATTACTTATGTTCTGTATTATTTCTACTCACTGTAATAAAAATAAACGCATTTTGCGTTTGCAAACTAGTTTCATCACTCGTTTTGTAAGTCAACTTTTGCTACGTGTATGAAAAACATGTTTGAAAAGTTGATTCGTTTTGGAATCCTAACCTGAAATCAATGCGGGAACAGTTCAACTGAATAAACTGAACACGGTCACAGATCTATGAAATATAATCTTCTGGAGACCCATTCATTAAAGAACATCGTAGGGAACACAGTGACATATTGAAAACGGTTTTTACTCCATTCCCATTTCACTTCTTTCCTTGTTGATTAGTTTTGTCAATTTTGAGCGCTTCTCGTCTCTCTAACTTGTTTTCTTTTGTCTCTCGCTACTATATATAAGTTTGCAAGTTTTAGGCACGAAGTTGTGAATAATACATTCAGAATGCTGATAATACAGTAGAAAGGTGTTATGATTGCTGCAATAACCGTCTCAAGGAGAAGTTATTGCAGATGTTCTCTAGAGATTTGTACTTCGAAATTGTTGAATCTCATCTGAACATTGTATTTAATTGCCACACTTGTTTGCCCTGAAATACACAAAGTAAGAGTTATTCGTAATTCACCACATGATTTAATTTTCTGAAAGCAAAATCCGTAAAATTATTTTATACAATTGGAAGTCAGTTTTTTTCTTTCGTTTTTTTCCTACGCGAATGAAATATGCATCCGGTTCGTATTCCACACTTCATTGTGAAGAGTTGGTATCAGCTTATAAGCTGTTCACATGATTGTGAGTTCCGAACAATGCTGAAGTTGTGAATTATTCTGGAACACTTGGAATAATTTACATGCAAGCCATCTTGCATAAAATTTCGAAACGCCGCATGAAAAGTTAAAGTTCATGCATTATACATTAATGCACTCTTCGACAAAATGTAGTAATTGGAAGAGAGAGGAAATATACGAATGTTCTATTTTAAAACGAGAAGTAGTACTATGCATTTGCTGTGAATGTTTCGAATTGAAAAATTCTCGGATACAAATATTCTTTCGAAAAACACTATTGGCAGTGAATGATGTTTTCACTAGTTGAATTGCTGTTGCTGAGTTTCATGAAATTGTATGATAATGGGCTCATCCAAGCTAATTTAGTTTTTTATTGGAAATTATATATTATAAAAGTAAATCATCTCCCAAGTATCCCACACAATTTTTCGGTTTATATGTCAATTAACAACTGAGCAAGAGCAATTGAAAATGTGAGATCGCCCGCTGTACATCTTGACGTCACACCAGGCAAAGAGCTTTGAGCGGTGGCAACCAGCCTGTAGTTGGAGATTATTGATTGCTGTCATCGTCGGATTTTGTTTCATTTGCTGGTTTGAAAACACCACGTGTTACGTATTTTCGAATTCTTTTTTTTTAACAATTTAACAGTTAAGAACTATTATGTGTTCATTAGAAGACAGCTTTAGTAGAGCTGATTCGGGTAATTTACCTAAGGTCGATATTTTCATGGTGATGGAATATTTAAATAACAGTAAGGACTACATAAGCGCTGAAATGAGAGGTGTAACAATGGGGAGGTAAATAAGGAATAATACCGTACCTTGTTTTACCTTAAATATTGTAATGTAGAATAGCTATACACTTGTTTATGTTCAGTTATACAAAGAAACTCTGAATAAAAAAGCTGTCGGTTATAAAGGTAACTTTTTTATAATTTTTATAATTCCGTCATTTTGTATACAGGTTGTCCCATTCGTGAACTGTCAACTATCAACATTGAAATATTTTTTCACTTTCGGTTCAATCAGATATGAGTCACTTTTCGAATATTCTTGGTGTAACCTAAACTATGATACTAAGGAGCATGAAAGAAAGTAGTACCTGAATACTAGTATACACATAACATCAAAATGATCTTCGCAACAAAAATGCGTTTCCTTGGCAGATACAAAGTCGGCCCTCCGCATAGCGCGCTGCCATAACTTTCGTGGTTTTAAGTTACTTGGCAGTGAAATAAAAATTTCATTTGGTGCAGTTACCGAATAACTCTTGCATTCAGGAATGATGCAATACTTGTAATGTTCTTTTTTATCATTATTTATATTCACGCAGTTAACTTATTGCAGTAAACAACACACAACTTGCTTTCTACGGCTTTAGCACACGTATTTCGCTTATGTGCCAGCACTCCCTAGTCGCCGAGTCGACTGATGTGACGTCAAGCTTGGCCACGACCCATTTCGGTGAACACCACATTCAACTATCAATTTGAGGGGGAAGATAAAAAGTGAAAATTCAGATTTTTTGCAGATATACTATGAATTGATGGATATAGCCGTTACTACGTGGTAAGAGATCATCATGGAAAATGAGAAATGGAAATTTTCTATGTTTTTTACCACTTTCATTCGTAACTAAAGTTACTGTAGTTTCGTCCTATAAGAACATTTTCATGTTATGTAATTATTGTAAAAGTTTGAAAATGTCCTTATAGGACGAAACTGCAGTAACTTTAGTTACGAATAAAAGTGTTAAAAAACATAGAAATTTTCCATTCCTCATTTTTCATTTCAAATAATGCAATAAAACAAAATTGGTTAATGAGCCTATTATATGTTTCTCGTTAACATAACCCATAAATGCGAGGAACAGTGTCTATGAATGTCTAACTAGTTCTCGATAAATATTTTCGCGCTGTTGAGTTTTTGCAAAACTTTCTTGGAATAATCGTATGGATGTGAGAAAACTGTTTCAGTTTCTCCTGGAATATTGAATTTCGAATCTTTTTCGGTAATTCTTCACCACGATTTTTATTTTGAGTCTATTTACAATCATTACTTCGAAATTCGACTGTTGTGAAAATTTGTCTTCAGAATAATAAATATTTGCAAAATAAGTAGATCGATGTGAAAAATAAATTCCACAATTTTTTTCCCTTTATGCCTTCATCACTACCATAAATCTCTTTGCTGGTTATTTGCTTCCAAGACGATCAATATTATCACATGTTATTTCGTTAGATCATGAAAACCTTAGTCGCTATCACTGAAGCCTATGAGATAATCGTTATTTCTTTGAAACGAAAATGAAAAAAAAACCAGTAGTGTCCTTTGAATAACGAAGTAATTTTTCGGCTTTTTAAATATCAACCATAGATTCTATAACATTAGCTTATTATACTCCTCACGGTCGATTCATCAGAAGTTATTTTACCATTTTTATCGAAAACTGTTTCTGCAGGTAGATTATTGAGTTTTGATTTCAAATTTTTTGAGAATGTTGTAGACAAATTGCCCCTGACAAACTGATATTTTCCACGTCTTGTTGGGCTAATTCAATTTCCAAGCCAGAGTTGACCAAAACCAAATCTTTCATCTGAAATACCCTAGATGTATTTGTTTTCAAAATGGCAAATTTGTCTGTTATATTTATTGCAATGATGATATTACTGACGTGAATATCGATGAGAATCAGGTGGCCTAAACAGATTTTTCAATATTAGAAGAATGAATCTGTCTTTGACATTCAATATCAACTCGGAAAGGAGTCATGTAGAGGAGACCGAGGAGAGTTGTGATAATTTTTACTTTAAGAGACATCTCTCGTTCACTTTAAGAAATATCTCTCGTTCAAGAAACATTCCACAGTGATGATTAATGTGAATTAATGTAGCACCATTCCTTCACTTCCCAAAACAATTTTCACAATTATTTGAAGTATTACGGTTTCTGAGAAAATTAACTAATACAGAGACTACTTCTTCTGTCACAACTCTCCTATCATACAGGTAAGTTGTAACAGGTACCGAGGTGAGTTATGATAGCTTTGTATTAAGACTATTTGACTATTTCAAAATAGCATTAAAAATATAACATATGAAGCAATCATTTACTTCTTGCGGAAAGTATGTAATCATCTTTCAGAAAATCAATGACGAACAAAAACAACATATAACTTTTCCATAACAAGTAATTATTTCTCATGAGCAATTATAGCATCATTTTGAGATCAATCATATTATAAATCAGTCAAAAATCTCAATCCAATCTTATAGACAATTATAGCAAACATATTCGACTCCACTATAATCTATGTGTGACCAACTTATGTATACTAGAAATGTGACCCACTGCTTATTTGATTTGCTGTTTGCATAGGCTCCAAAGCAAACCAAGCAAAAATAGTTATTTTCTGACTTCATTTTGTCATCACCTGTTCCCTTGTTCTTTTCAGTCTTCTTGGCATTTTTAGGTTTCCTCTTTTCTTCATTCAAGATATGCATTTTCACATTCCTCGACTTCCTATCAGCTTCAATAGCAGCTGTTTCGTCTTTTTTTATAGATGTGGTAGTAAGCGCATCCGATGTGCTTACTAACACAGATATCTTCAATTTGCTGTTTTTTCTTAGTGGAGCTTTTTGCAACGGCCTAACTTATTCTGGTGAAAATACATTAGAAACAGTAGCAAGAGGACTCTGGACTATAGACGTGAATGTAATAAGTTCATTGGCATTATCAACCAGAATTGGGATATGGGCTGTAGACGTGGAAGCAACAGGTTCATTGGCATTGTTTACAACTGATGAATTCCTAGATGGCATAGTCTGATTAGCAGATGTACCTGGAATAATGGCTCCTGCTTCATCATTATCAACTGTGCTCAACATAACAATGCATGTGTATCAAGACATGATATTAATTCAATCAAAATTTCGAAGAAAAACTTACTCCTTGTATTTTCTGTACATAGTCGTCGTAATTACGAAACCGCTTCTCATGCGACGCCAGCGTTGACTAAGTCAAATAGCACGTCCCTGAAGCAGCAAACGTGCGTTGTTAACATCTACTAACTATTGTCGCTAGGGAAAAATGGTCTTTGTCACAACTCTCCTAGGTCTTTCCTATAGAAACTGTCGATGTACCTACAGAAAAGTATGTGGAGTTACCCCGAAATAATCAGAAAATAGAAATTCAACATTATCAAAGGATTGATCATCGAATGACCACGCTAGTCTCTGAGAAAATGTTGTTTGAAAGTACTCCATCGTATAGAACAAATCGGTTTATCCACAAACTATAGAAAATATATCTGAATTAGTTTACCGGTTCATTTCAAGATAACCGAGAACAAGGGATTTACGTTGGTCTATTTCTACACTCAGCAAAAATTTCAGATCTGCTTGACATCTATTCATTCATTTTATTCGTCTACGTATCAGGAAAGAAAATCTGAAAACTGAAATATTGTAGGATTTTTCATTTTGAATTATTACATTTCTGAGAATATCCATTCTATTCTAGATTGTTTAACCATCAGTTCAATGTAAGTTTCTCTTTCTTAGCTATTTCGAAATAAAATGGTAAAATGGCATTTGAAGGAGGAACCTGGGCAAACGGAGATCAAACTGAAATTT
This sequence comes from Leptinotarsa lineolata, assembly GCA_015342045.1. Lineage (NCBI taxonomy): Eukaryota > Metazoa > Arthropoda > Insecta > Coleoptera > Chrysomelidae > Leptinotarsa > Leptinotarsa lineolata. The sequence continues at coordinate 10,485 of WOGR01000429.1, read as the reverse complement.
TCAGAAAGGTCTTAAACTGAAAAAAGTCTTGCGGAGTTTTGACTTCAAGATATTTTGTGGAGTTAGCTCAATGTAACTCAGTAGAAATGAAAAAAATCTTGAAAAACTTCAACTATACGGTGTAAAATGCATCATGTCCAATAAAAATTCACTTAATAACGCTCTCAAATGTTTGCAAAGTCCGAAGTTAGCCCAACTTGAGTCTCTCTTCTGGTTGTCTTGAAATGAAACGGTAAAGTAGTTGGTGGATAAACGTGGTCGAATGATCTAGGATCAAAAGAAAATTTTCAGAAATGTTAAAACTCAGAATGGATAAATTTTCCAAAATGTTTCTTGTTCGTAGACAAACGAATCTATTACATGGACAAACTAACGATGGAGCCCTCAAATTTAGCTGTATCATGAAAATTTGGACTAGCGTGAAGTTATCCCAGTTTTTCAAAAAAAAAAAATTGTGGTTATCCGATTGTCGAAGGATTATTACCGATATTCAACTCTCCTGTTATTTCCGTACAACTTCACATATCTTTTGGAACATACTATTGAGAATCTTCTAGCAACAGCATGAATGCTTTTCTCAATAAATTTTTGACTACATTATTACTAGTTCGAAAATAATATTTTCGATATTGGTTTCCATTCTTATAGTATGTGGGCATACTTGAAGACTGGCCTTAAATCAAATTATCTAATTGAACAGTTCATTCAGGTCAGTTTCAACTCATCTGAACAGTGGATTTATGGACTGACACCTATCAGAAAACAACTACTTCCCTGGCTAATACCACGAAGGGCGTTGGATTATATTCGACAGGTGTCAGTGCAGGACTCTTTACAGAAGCAACTCCTGCATATGCTGTTGGCGATATAACTTCCGGAATCGATTTTTAATTATCGGAACACACTTGCAGACCGGTTTCGGACTGGTTGGCCACTCGTCAGTGTATGTCAGTGCGGAAATCATCGACTCTAAGTTGATGATAGACACTACCTTGCACTGACGAGTGCACGACTGTGAATAGTCCTGCACTGACACCTGTCGAATATAATCCAACGCCCTTCGTGGTATCAACCAGGGGAGTAGTTGTTTTCTGATAGGTGTCAATCCATAAATCTACTGTGTAGATGAGTTGGGACTGGCCTGAACGAACTGTTCATTTAGATAATTTGTTTCAATATTGGTTTCTCCTTCTGATCCGTCAAAAATTATGCCATTATATTTTCTTATATCCGTTACATAGTTATTCATTCACGTTGATTGAATTGAATACTTTCAAAAATTTATAGTTAGAATTCAAAAACTTCATCATTACTTTCCATTCAAACTAGATACGGCTCTGTTGTTTCTCTGTATTAAAATGCTCTTCTGCCTTCTTCATTTTCATTGACATTATCGATATATTCTGTTGTTTCCTTCCAATGAAACCTCTCTCAAGTTACAGACAAATTTTCTCCTGCCGTATTTGAAATATTTATTTCAGAGGGAGAAAGAGTGATAGTCTTTGGTGAATAGTTGAAAACAAAGCCTTGAAGTTATTTGAGAAAGTAACAAAGCTACACAAATGAGTCGACAATGGGAATCATCAACATCTGAAAGGTTATTTCAATTAGATACGAAAGTTTCCATTCCACTAACGTTATAGAAAATTGATTTCTGTCTTCCCAATACAATTTTGTTTCGGATCTGCATTGAAATATCATATCATATATTGTGGGAATGAAGTATTGGATTCATGGTTTTTAATAGTTCGTTGATGTATCGATGTATAATAATAGAACGTTTGGAGATGGTATGGATCCTATGTATGGAGTGGTTTTTTAATAGATCTTTGATGTATTTATGTATAATGGAAGAACGTTAGGAGATGGTATGGATCCTTGGAAAAAATCATAGTTGATGATAGAGAACTATTGATGCCTACTTGTGAGGAACTTTCTTAGAATGAACGGGTACCACGATCAAAGATGATTAAAAAGGTACAATACCTTTTGTACATTTTTACAATACCAGTTGTTAAAAATGGCAGTTATTTCTCCCCAGTTCGGAAAAAAACAAACAGCCTGAGACCCTGGAAAATTTATTACAGTTATAGGTACCATGAAATAACTATAAAATTTTCTAGCGATTGGAACAAACTATTCTTATTTTCAAATTGAAAGAGATTCTACTTTCTTTTGTAACTGAGCTCAGTGAATTTTCAACTACAAATGTCATCATATTGAATAATGCAATGAATCACGCCAAAAACTTTATCTCATATGTATTAGATTTCATCGTCCATGTATTTTTCTTCTGACAAATTTGGAACAATATGCCACCCAATGTATCATTCAGTTTTCCATCAAATAATATTCGCCTTTCGATTTTGTGTCAGTCCATAAAAATCCCGCAGGTACTCAATCAAACTAATTTCCTAAGTTCGTTAGACATATGATGGATCACGCTGCTGCATTTTTCGTCCAGATAACCGCGATGAGTTCATTAATATAAAATTTCAAACTTTCACGATTCTGAACCACGATGGATTAATTAATTTGAAACAAGCGACCGGATTCAATTTGTTGAATCAAAATTATAATCTGAAGACTTTCAACTTTTCCCTGAAACTCAACGAAAACTGTACAATAAAGCCTTATAACTCGACCTCTAATCCACTAAAGCTCAGCGTTCCTATAGTTTCATCGTAACAAAATTTTCGAAACTGGTGATATCTCTTCTTTGGAGTCATTCCGATTATTTTAATAATGAAAATGGTTCAAACTTCCAGGCAGAAAAGTATCCAATTTCGCTGAAACCGTATAAGATGTAGACTGTTTCATCTAGTTGAGTAGGTGTGAGTTTCATGGGTAATTTCACAAACATGGGTGATTCAATGCAAATCTCATGAACTATTTCTATATATGATGGAATTGGCCGATACTTGATGAAAATTCATAACTACCTTATTCAAAAAACACTTTATTGTAAATTTTTGTGAAAATCTCACAATAAAGTGTTTTTTGAATACGTTTGAACTATCTCTGTTATTTAAGTTCCAAAAAATTGTTATAGCTGATTGTATAGAGTGTTTCAGGAATTTTTCTCTCAGGATTTTTTACAGAACTCCAAGGATCCAATGTGGGTGTCCTTTCAAAACAATTTTGATCGAAATGGATTTCTGAAGGTCTGTTTCACTTCGTCTTTCACTTCAAATCGATTCTTTAATATCAAACAACCGTGGAGTATGATATTATTGAATTCTTCAGAAGATACTTCCGAAGATGACTCATATGAATCCGGAGATGAATTGAAATTCATATCAAAATAAAATCACTTCAGTAAGCTACAATTCATGTACACTCAATTTTGGTATGATAAGCCTGAGAATTTTGAAACATATAATATTTTTCCCCAATAAAAATACATAAGCACTATAGGAAAATCCCTAAAGCGCTCTAAGAGCGGTGCCTGTGCCAAAGTATCGATTCACGTTAAATTTGAATTGCTGGAGATTGCATTCATTTGGAAAAACGTTCTCAGTAAGTCATGAACGCAGTACTCTAAATGAACGAGTTTTTAAACAGTGAAGTTCGAGTTGTACTGAGTTGAACCTCAAAACAATGAGCAGACACAGTCCGTCGCATATTTCTTATATATACCGCTCTTAGTTGAATCAAATGTGCCAAGTCCCTTAAAGACCTCCAGTGAAAGTATCTATAGAAGAGAGACAAATCTCTCACCTATCTTCGATATTCCAGACTATCAAGGTTACAAGCGATGTTCTTCTCTCCAATCAGGCAGATGGCTTTTTTCTAGATGAAATCTAGCAGCTTCAATGCGTGCTTAGGGGCGTGTTCTATACATGAGAATAATACTCCAACGAAGGTCTGATCTGAGCTTTATAAAGCATCGAAAGTTGCTGAGGTGTGTACAGTTTTCTGGTTCGGAACAGAGTTTCAAGCGTTTTAGAGGCAACCTTTGCAATTTCAGCGACATGATTATTCCAAGACATATTGGTGTCCATTTTGACCCCCAACAAACTTATCGAAGGAAGCAGAAAGTGAAATTGTCTACCCTGACATTATTATATCCGGTTTGGAGACATTCATCCTTTTGCAGAATATCGATTCCTGGATTCTCGTGTCATTGAGTTGAACCTGGTTACTTTCACCCCAATTCGAAATCATCTCTAGATCCTCATTAAGATATGGAACATCCTGCTGCCGGTGAAGATGTGCATCCGCAGCCGATGTCCTGCAATCCAAATGGAATAACGAGACAAGTGTGCTGTCATCAGCGAAGTAATATATTAGATTCTTGTTTTTTTCCAATAAATCGTTGATATAATGAATGATTTAATTGCTGGTATCTTTTTGACAACACTGTTTTTGACAGATCACGCGTGAATCGTGTCTTGTGTCATTGTCAAACTTGTTCAGATTGGTCTATAATTTAATCATGAATCGACTTACGAATGAACAACGCTTGCAAATTGTTGAATTTTATTATCAAAATTCATGCTCGGTTAAGAAAATGCATCGTGCACTTTCTCTAATTCATGGGAAGTTTCGCCGGCCTACTGAGGGAGCTATCCGGAAGCTTGTGACTAAATTTCGAACCCAGTTCACACCGAAGAAAATATTGCGGTTGTATTCGCCAGTGTTCGTGATGACCGTGAAAAGTCGATTTGCCGCCGTTCGCAGCAATTGGACCTCTGTCACTCCACTACGTGGAAAATGTTGGGAGAGGATTTGGGTGTAAAACCTTATAAGATATAGCTGGTGCAAGAATTGAAGTCACACGACCTTCCACAAATTCTAACATTTGGTGAATGGGCGCTGGCAGAGTTGAAGAAAGATTCACATTTTAACCGAAAAATTGTGTTCAGCGACGAGGCTCATTTCTGGTTGAACAACCAAACTGACGCATTTGGAGTGAAGACTAGCCACCAGCATTGCAAGAGCTACCGATGCATCCCGAAAAAGTTACTGTTTGGTGTAGATTATGAGTCGGTGGCATCATCAGGCCGTACTTCTTCAAAGACGACAATGGCCGAAACGTTACTGTGAATGGCGAGCGCTACCGTGTGATGATTGATGACTTTTTGTTGCTCAAAATGGAAGAATTGGACATGTGGTTTGAACAATACGGTGCCACATGCCACACGGCACGCGAAACAATGGCCCAATCAAGAGTCGCCTTCGGTAAACAGTTTATCTCACGTTTGGGGCCTATCAATTGGCCGCCTAGATCGTGTGATTTAACACTTTTGGATTATTTCTTGTGAGGTCATTTTGAGGCTCATGTCTACAGGGATAAACCAGCAACGACTGACGCTTTGGAAGCCAATATTGAAGCATTTATAGGTGAAATACCGGTCGATAAGTTTGAGAGAGTGTGCCAAAATTGAATCTTGCGCATGGGCCATCTATTTCGGAGCCGCGGACAACATTTGCATGAAATCATCTTCAAACATTGAATTATATTGACCGTTTCATCCATTCAAATGAAGATTTCAATAATTTTTTCATATTTTTTGTGAAAATCAAATCCTATACCTCTTAAAAAATCACCCGTTACAATGAAAAGAGGGTTTGAGACAATTTGGATCCCTGAGAAACACCAGCGTTGCTGGTAAAAGTATTTGAGAGATATCCATCGACGTCCACTTGCAGGTAACGTTTTTTCAGAAAGCTGGAGAGCCACAAAAATGATACGACAAGCTATAGCATCGAAGTTTGTTCAGCAAACCCTTATGCTACACATACTGTCAAAGGCTTTAAAAATCTGGACAAATAGTTATCGTAAATAGAAAAAGATTGCAAAGTAATATTTTGATTCAATGAATGATGTTTTAAATATTCGAAAGGGAGGCAAAAGCAGAAGTGATGAAGTTCAATATATATTGAGACAGAAAGAAAGAGCAAAACAGTAATGGTTTCAAAGAAAAAATAAATACAGTGTGGGTTTGAAAGTAACCATTGAATATATTGGTTTTTTAATGAAAATATAACGTTCCTTTCAACAATTTATGACAGTAGTTACCCTGCTTGAGAGGTATGTGTAACTCAATTGAGTATATTACCAGAATATGTTCGACTTAAAAACAAAATTGGGTTTCTCCTCACAACTGTGAGGGTAATTTTCAATATGCTAATGTGTATATAACTGTGATTATGAGATGGGCCAACCCACTGATTGATACTGAAATATTTATCTGGTGAACATTCAATACCACTTCCAATTCGGATAGAGAAAATAACGAACTACTCATCAATTTTCATGCCACAACCTTCCATAAACATATTCAAACATAAATTTCCGCCTTCCAATATCTCCTCCCCTACGTCGAATGAAAAAGTTAATATGCCGGCGCACTGCGGATCCACCTATTTCAATTTTCATCCGTGCAATATCTCACAGAATTAATTTCTGCCCAGCAGCCGAAGATGGCGACACAAAGACCATTGGAGCTTAATCAACATGATATATGATGCACTTATATAAACCGTTTCCAGAATATTATGCAATTCTCCTTCTACACTCGTGTATTAGCTGCTAATCAAATAAATTCTCTATGCAAATTATCGCGTTCCTTCCGTTGGATCTTTTGTTATAAGGTAATAACTGCGTTTCAATGGGAATTAACGCTATAGTGCACTCTGGATAACACCTCAGTTGAGTGTAGAAACAAAGTGACCCTCATAGAAGTTGTATGTTTAATCGCGAAATGAGCTATTTACAAAGATGTGTAGATCATGCACATAAGTTTCGTTTAGATGCAAACTGAAACAAAGTCCATTAACAACTGATTTTAAACTATCAACATTGAATTACAAAAAAATCCTATCCAGTTTATAATCCAAATATTCATTGTTTAATTGAAAAAAATATCATTCATAGGAACGCTACCCAATGTAATCGATTATTTATCACTATGAAATTTCACTCACGTGGAAATCTATCATTCGAAGTTCAGACCCGAAAATATAGAATGTTTCATTGGGCGCTTCCATTCTTTGAATTCAAATGAAACAAAGTGTGTGTGAGATATCATCGACATTTTTAATGAGAGTTGTATAATGTATGCAGACGACACCTTCCTCATAATTACAGGGAGCAATGTAGAGCAAACAGTCTTCAAGAACAATGAAGAAATCAAAATATCTAAGGAACGGTACTCTTCAAATAAATTATTTTTAGGTAAACAACATTCATAACATTTAGTCACTCAAATAATAAACTCGACCACAGCTTGTTGCTAAAATATAACAGCAGATCTATCACTCAAACACCTTCTATGAAGTTCCTTGGGCTGCACGTAGGTGAACACTGTACATGGACTACCCATATAGATGGAGTATGCAAAAACGAGCTCCAAAGTGATACCTCCTGTACCAACTTAGGAAGATCGTCGAAATATGGAATCATTATATGGGAAGTATCTCAGGAGGCCGATAGAGTACTCAAACTCCAGAAAAGAGCTGTTAGAAATATTGTTGGAGTGGCCAGGAGAGTAAGCTGTAAGAATATATTTGTACAGCTGAAAATCCTGACTTTCCATTCTTTGTATGTCATGCATGGTATATTAGGAAAATCAATGCACCCTTTGTCTTTGGATTGCATCATATTGCACGATAATAACAAAGTATTGCATCAGCCACTATGCTGTTACCCAGGAAATGCCTCAGCATATTCAGCACATTTTAAAGGTTTTCCTAAAATAATCGAAGAAACGCATATTTACATCAGCAGTTCCTGATTCTATATTTATGAGACAACAGAAGAGCGCACCATTCTTGAACTTACATCGCGACCATTCATGTTCGTGAGTCTTGAATCATATTTTGTATTATTTAATCAGATTCTTGAACCAACTTCGCGACTATTCACGTTCGTCGAAATCTTACATTCGTAATCTCTTTAATGTATTCAAATCTGTATTCAATAAAGTTCATTTAAAAAAAGTTGAATTCAGTAAAAACCACATAACATGCATATACTGTTATATTCCAAAACAGAGCTGGCCTCATTCAGAGCGCTGGGAAACAATAGATATCACACAAAACATTCGACAATATTGGAAGTGCCGAATCGCCGTCTCCAAAAAACAGAACGTTGACCAAAATACATGGCAATAACCTTGTTCAAAAATCTACCAAACTGCTACAAAGATCTTCCTTTGAATGAATTCAAAATAGTAGTCAAAAATATCTTATTGAAAAAAAACGTACTACTCTTTAAGTGAGTTTTTGGGAGATACAGATTTTAATTGATTGTATATTTTATGTATGCATATTTCATATTTTTTTCAACCACTTGTTTTTTATTGCTTTCAGATTTTCTTATGTATGATCTGTAATATGTTTATAATTCAAGTCTCTTATTTGTATTATCGAAAATTCCCGTGGACAAACTGTTCCCGACACCGGATTTGTTCTGTATAATGTAAATTAGTGTCATAAGAACCGATAGCAAATAATTAAACACCATTACTATTATATTGAGTCCTTTCACATGCTTTCATGCACTCAGTTACATCAATAACTATATTAATTATATTGACCACGATTTGTGGAAAATATTTCAAATAATAATTTATCATATAATTTTTTTTTTGTAACTGATACTGTACTATACTGGCTCGTTTTATATTATACTAAACATAATCTATAGAGCTAATGAACTATTATTATCATATGTGGAATGTAACATAGTTCAAATGTCCGCCATGACTTATCCAGCGCAAAAATCAGGCTGAATTTCACTGATCGTATGGGTTATGTTGGCTTTGAGGACCGCTGAGGTTTTTGGCTTATTTGCATACACCTGCGACTTAAGAAAACTCCACATGAAAAAGTCTAACGGGGTGAAATTGCATTTTGTTGTACATCAATGATTCATTGGAAAAAACGAAGAATCCAATATATTGCTTTGCTGACGACAATACACTTGTCTCGTCATTCCATTTGGATACCAGGACATCGGTTGCGGATGCACAAATATACATACTCACCTAGTTCAACTAAACTATTCTTGATGACAAAAGTAAATTCGAACGGTTTGTTTCAACAGGTAAAAATAATTAAATTAGGTTAGGTTAGGTTAGGTTAGGTCAAAAGTGAGTGGGTCTATTCGACCCTCCACCGTAATACTAACACGGAAAATTGTGATTTCAGAGCTAGATAGGTCAATTTCAAGACTTATTTTTCTGATCAGGAAGCCCACCTAGTAAAATTATAATACTTTCAATAATGATAAAGTTTATTCACATACCAAAATATCAAGTACATTTGTCATGTTGATGGATATTGGTAAACAAACAACAGAAAATTATAAAGGCGGTATTGACTGTTTGCACATGATAAGTCATCAAATATTATTGTGAAATCACTTTTTGATCTTGCTCCTTGCAAAATTGTTTATTGCGTGCTTTCATTACAATTGGCAAATCCATGGATTCAATTTCAATAGTTGCATTTCAAATTATTTTCCACAGAATTTTCAATCAAACTTCTACTCTGCTGCACTACGACAAATGGCGTTTGACAAAGGGCACTTTGACCGAAGGACAGTCTAATCCTGTTCTTTGACTTGCCGTATTGTTCCGGAATTAATTGATTGGATTAAATGCCAATTTCCAGTCGAATTCGGTGCATGCGAAAGGAGACTTGGCCTTGTGATAAGCGAATGAACCACATCTGATTCAATTGAAATTTGACAGCTCTCGGTGAGAGGATCGAATCGAATGGCTGTCACAGGTTAGGTGGTGTGATATTTGCCTGGCAATGAGGAGGACTTAATTGGATAGATAATGCCACTGGGCTGTAAATGCAAAATAGATTGGGTACAAAAGTGACAGTTATTGCGAGTTCGTTATTCAAATGATCAGGAGGAAACTGTTCGACACGAAATTCATAATACCTATTGTTCACCTTTTGATGTGAGAAATACTTTGGATACGCAAAATCTCCTAAATTTGTCGGCATTCGAATTAACAGTTTACTGCCAAATGATATAAAGAATCTGTCTCCCGATATCTTAAAAAAAATTGAAACGCTTTTTATCAGAAAAGGATTTTCACACAGTATACGAATTTACACTTGAAGTAAGCAATGAGCGATCGTATTTCTTTTGACAAATTTATTTTAAAATTTCGTTGCTACCTCTCCTTGTTTATTGGTTCTAAGCCAGCTGGTGATTGATAATTTTACTTATTTCCAATGTTTCATTATTGATAATTGAATATTAGCACTAGCTTATAAAAATGATTTGAAACTTCAAGAATTTTCAATAATATGCGAGCGCTTTCGATAGCAGACTGTGCTATCATCTTCGTGGCTCTACTTGTTTGCTCTTTTATGCGGTCAGATCGTCTTAGACAGGTATTGGCTTGAGTAGGTACTTTGATTACCCTTCTATCTCGGTGTTCGATCAAGTTTGCCTGTACCTGGGTTATATCAGGGTGTTTCTCTAGGTTCATTGTTCCTAGGAACTTGTATCGT
>WOGR01000428.1:5460-25832 GCA_015342045.1 Leptinotarsa lineolata | reverse complement strand
AAAGGCAAAGAATACAACAAAATTTCGTAAATCCGCCCTGAAGACCTAGCAATAGTCCTATGACTTTTAGGTCACCACATATTTGCCACTTATACGTATTATAACTTATTCCATTTAGAATAAGAGACATACTTTCGTGTGTTTTCTTCATGGCAACTGCATGTGCAAGAGGAATAGAGGGTTTTTTGTTACCATTATGGAGAAAAACGGCTTTTAAACTTGTTTTAGACGAATTTATAAATAAACGCCATTCGTCCGATTTATGTATAAATCCTAATTTTTCTATCACACCATTTGGATCTACACAAACACATATTTTATCCTGCATAGTAAAAAACAAGGATAGCTCATGGTAACGGTTCCTAAATATTGTATCTTTAGTTTTAGGGGCTAGAAAATTCCATTGTTGTAATCTAGACCCTAATAGTTCAGTATTCTCTTTGGACAATTGGAGGTCCCGAACTAGGTCATTTAATTCAGGTTGTTCGATAAAATGGGGTGTTCTTACTTCACTCTCGGGAAAATAAGAACCGTCTTTTTCTGGCACATCGTCGGAACCTGCCTGGCCATCATATATTTCCAAATCTTCCTCCCAATTTGCCGGGGGTGTTGCAACTGGTAAACCTTCTCAATGAAGAACCGGCGTGGCCTTATTGCAGAAGGAATATCCGGATATACAATTTTGTGTTTGCTCTTTCTTGGAAAACCAGAAACGGTTGTCACAATGATTCGTTGTTTCTCGCCAAATCATTGGAACTGCAAAAGGCATAGAATAACGTTTGCCATTTAACCAGTTACTTAGATTTGCTGCACAGGTTTGGCAACATACGTGAGGAGCCTAATCCCGATCTTGATCACCAACAACAAATTCAAAATACTTATGGTAAGTTACTTTGGTCATTTGATTAACTGGCCATTTCTGCGATTTAGGAGTAAACTGGACACATATATAGCAAAAACTATCTGCGGGATTAACGCAGCCACGTTTCTGTACTTTGGACGTTTATATATTGCTGCTTACGTCGAGTTCAAATATGTGATACTGCGTTTACAGTAGTCAGATTATTTTATTCACAAAGATAACACTAATATAATACTCTTAATATTCGAGTATTTGCTCACCTCGCTTCACTAATACTAACTCACCACTACTCGCGTTAAACCAATACTGATGATCCGATTGTCAACCTGCTATTTTTATAGCGGTTCCGTATTTCTGCTATCTTCTGGAAACATCAAGTATCGGAAGTTCGAGAAGCGGCGTTACGATCCTCATATACAGCGGAAGCAATTCGAATACAGGGCAGAGCCGCTGTGTTGCCAGATTTTAAACAATTTCCTCAATTTAGGGGAAAAGCAAATTTGCAATGTCGTGTTCATTTCATTGAATTTTTGTGAAAAAAAATCATAACTCAAAAATCTTACGTGTTAGGAAATTTTTACTATCATTTTAGCATTTAGGTACCAGAAATTAACAAAGAACTGCCATTACAGTCGTAAATTGGCTGTAAACTAGTGATTATCAAATGATTGAAAGAGAAATATGTTTTAGCAAGATGAAAGGAGGTACATGGAGGCTTTAATGTATGAATTATTTGCATTCAGAACTTTCACTTGTTATAGGTTGTGTCCAAGTGTCTTACCCTAATATTTAAGAAAATATTTTTCCACAGACTTATTTTACTCTCGTATGTATCTTCTTTTTGAGCCTTACTAGTGAATACATCCCAAACAGTCTGATTTAGTTGGTCCCACGGCCCACCATTCAACAACCCAGGGGGATTTGGGTCGATTCTCATGAGGTTCGATTTGGACCTGAATCTCTCCACCAATCCGTGGGCACGCTTTATCATGGAATCCATGCTGTTTTTATGGTGTACGTTATTATGTTTTTGACGTCCGTTTGTACTAGAATTTGTTGTACCATTGCTATTTGTATAGCTCCTAAAAAAACATTTCAATGTTCAACATAGTTGAAAGAAGCGCTTTTCAACCTAAACCTGAAATATAATTCCAGAAACTGTAAAACTAGCCCGTTTTTTTGTATATCGGGTGGTCCAAACATGTGGTAAACCTCATGATCTATCGAGGCAATAGATCACTTCATTGATCAAATTCATTTTAAATTTTATTAACTCATTTAACGTTTCTAATTATATTTCCTTTTATTGTCAATCAGTCAACTTTCTAAATGTAGTGATAATATATTCTAAGTCAGCAGTCAGGTCTACAAAGTTTGAATCACCTAGTATAACACTAATTCAGTTTAGTAAATCGAAGAACGACTTCAATCTAATATTAGTAAAAAAAATATCCCCCATTCCAAACCAAAAATATTTCGTTTTTGTCAAATTGTGATTGATGATGGTCTTCGTTTGTAATGGCCTTGCCAGGAAATATGTAATGAAGGGCATAGGTATTAAACTATTCTGTCTATTGTAGCTCTCTCAATAAACCAGTCATTACCCAAACTTACAAGGCATTAGTTATTACATCCAAAGTGCTTATAGAAAAACTAGTAGACAGAGTGAGAATAGCTGATTTTTAAGCATTAAATCTGCAAGCACCGTATCTTTTACTGATTATCGAGTTATAACGAAGTTTTTAACGATCGAAACAAAAAGTAATAACAAAAATCCTATACTGAAAAAAATATTTATTCAGATATGTAATGGAATTGGTCGATACTTGATAAAAACTTATTGTGATATTTTCACCAGACAGTTTTCAAAAATGAAATATGTGTTTCGCTATACAGCAGCTTCCTCGAAACGCGCGCGCGCGCAACGCACACATACTACACAAAATCGCGCGCGCACGACAACATGCGCCCGCTCAACATAAGCGCATACAGAACACACTCACTCAAACCATACACACCGCGCTCACACAAAATACACGCAAGCATACACCACACACACGTAAGCATACACACATACCATAAATACACACACTAATGCATACCAGAAATACACACACTAACACGGTGTCACCAACAAGAGCCAAACTGTAGGTTACGCATGTGATTTTTTCATTTTTAGTAACCATGTGTTGTTTTGGGCGAATAGAAATAAAACAAACTGAAAATCGGAGCAGACCACCAAAAGCACATACTTTACTTTGACATGGAATGCAACTGATCCATTGTTCTGTGGTACTAACCCTCATTACAGAATGTGTCAATTCTGTGTTTTCCATAATGACAAATGACAAGAGATAAGACAATGACAGTTGACTTTATTGCTGTAGCAGATATCAAAAAATTATAATTTGTTTGATATTCCTCTCGTGAGAGAAATTACAAATTTCCTACGAATCAAGATAAGGTAATCTCAAACCATCACGAAATGAAATAAAGAGTTAATGAAATATTACATTCAGGAAAATTGATCGACTTTTCTGTTTGACCTGAAAATCAAAAATTATGAGTGACGACTTGATCGTAGATCCCCAAATCCGATTCTGGGTATTTTTGCCCATAGTCGTGATCACGTTTTTAGTGGGGATACTAAGACACTACGCCTCGATTCTACTTTCCAGTCAAAAGAAAGTCGAAATGCAACAACTCGCTGATTCCCAACTACTTCTAAGAGCCAGAGCTCTGAGAGAAAACTGCGGATATATCCCAAAGAACTCGTTTCTAATGCGAAAGCAAGCATTCAACAAGGAAGATGGTTATCTGATGCAGAAACGGGCGCCAGTTACTCAGAACATGATGACTGATCCCTCGATGATGACAGATATGCTGAAGGGAAACTTGACCAACGTTTTGCCGATGATCGTAATAGGAGGCTGGATAAATTGGGTTTTTTCTGGATTTATCACGACTAAAGTACCATTTCCGTTAACGCTGAGATTCAAGTCTATGCTTCAACGTGGTATAGAACTGTCACACTTAGATGCTAGCTGGGTTTCTTCAGCGTCTTGGTACTTTCTCAATGTATTTGGCCTGAGAAGCATTTATACTCTAGTTCTGGGAGAAAACAATGCTGCCGATCAAAGTCGTCAAATGCAGGAACAAATGCAAATGACTGGTGCTGCTTCTGGTATGCCTGCAGATCCAAAAGTACCTTTCAAAGCTGAATGGGAAGCTTTAGAAATAATCGAGCATCAATGGAAGTTGGCCGATGTAGAAAAAGAATTATTAGTAGATTGATTATATAGATTAATTAGTGTGATTTTTTGTTTACAATTCGAATTGCATTTTCTAAGTGTTAAGTTTGATTAGTTGTATATTAAAATTGTGAGAAATGAAATTTGGCATTTTCATTCTATTTGGAGAACACACAAGTAACTTTGACATTGATAGTTACTACTGGCAAACAACATATTCACTCAGGGTGCTATTTTAAATTTCCCTTCAGAGATGTACTTTTGTTTGGACAGAGAATCCAAGAAAATATTATTCTGTATTAATTTAATAGGGGTCCAGACAGGCTCGAAAAATTACTTGATTGCAGTAAGGTGACTGTAAAAGATAAGCCTTTTTAATTCACTACTTTGAATGTTGGTATATTCAAAATATAAAACTATGAACACTTTCAAATGTAAATATTCTGATTCTGAGGCTCACTGTTGATTTTCTTGGGAGCTAGTTGAAACAGAAGATATATTTTTTCGGATAAATAGCCATCACAAATTTAAAAAACTGAGAAAAAATCTGTCATATTAGCTTATAAAAT
The DNA here is from genome assembly GCA_015342045.1 of Leptinotarsa lineolata. Classification (NCBI taxonomy): domain Eukaryota; kingdom Metazoa; phylum Arthropoda; class Insecta; order Coleoptera; family Chrysomelidae; genus Leptinotarsa; species Leptinotarsa lineolata. Next base: position 21,150 of record WOGR01000428.1, on the reverse strand, counting down.
AGTTGTTTTAGCTGCGAGAGGGTTATAGCTGGAAGAGATTCATTTTATACGTGTGTGGAATATATAAAATATCATTTTTATGTGATATGTATACTGAAATATGCTACTTGGTTCATCTGAAACTATCAAATTCCTAGTTAACTCCGAGTGGGCATAAAGGTAGCCATAGCTTTCAAAACGCCCGAAATACAATATATTCTTAACCTTCATGAAAATTACAGAATTGTAAAAACCATATAGTATATATAGAATTTCCACTGAAACAGCAGATGTATCAAATCAGAAAGAAAAGTTTTGACTTTCTATTTCTCGAAGTCAAAAGCCAAAATCTTTTTTTTCCAAGTTCAATGCCTCTTTAAAATATATCCCTTTCAATTTAAAACAGTTATGGATGTTCCTCATTGTGTTTGTAGAACATTCTGTATTATGTTGAATATTTTCAAATCACGATTGTTCGTAATGATTATGAAGACAAACTCAGAAGTTTGAACCACTTCTGTATATTATTATCATTGGTAGGATATTTATTTATATATTTTTACAGATTCATATGGTACGCCCCGACTAAGATGAGACTTTGATGTGCATTTAAAACCAAATTGTACCCGCCCCAGAAGATAGCTATTGGTCACACAAACTGATGTAGTAGTACATTGGCGAAATATAACTTAAGTGGGCGGAGACTCTTAACACAGAACGATTTTACGTTTCTGCGCTGACTCATCTTAGTTGGCGCGTACAATACCTTCAGAAGCAAATAGTTTTTACTGTAATTAGATGAGCTGTTAAGTATATACCCAAACATTTTCTGACATATACAAAATACATAAACAACTACTTAACCACTACTACTTTATATAAAACTTTCAAATAATAAAAATACAGCAAAAAATTAGATTACAGATAAATAAAATAATAATCCCCCAAACTAAAATTTATTCTGATAGAAATTTCTCATGAAAAATACTTGAAACGTTCCTATTTTATACCAACTGTTAAAAAAAAGTTGAGTTTGAAATTGTATAGTTAGCTATGACATATAAAAATGAAAATTTCATGAAAAACTTTATAATAGACAAATAATTCATGCAAAAATAAAAAAATACCTACATCTACACAACTCAAGGGCAAATAAAACCACAAAAGCTGACGACGCACACAACACATAATCATTACCTAGCTTTGTTGTAGTGTCCATTATTATGGGTACCATTTTGAATATTGGATGTATATTGAACGTTAGTATGATATACATTAGGTGTACTTTGGCTATATTTGCCAAACACTACATTTTGGTCATTCAGCTTGTTCACTCCACATCTTGAAGTGTTATAATATTTTAAACCTTGAAAAAATATCACAAAACGTATTGATTAATTTGAAGGTCCAATTTCCCTAAACAACTTGTAATTTATAAGTATTCAACCGACATTAATATTGAATATATAGCTTTGTCTGTTTTTATGCTTTTAAAACAAACTCTCCTAGGATCTCAGTTTGAATCTCAATTATAACACATCTGTTCCAGCGTTTTTTAACAAGTAACTGGAAAAAGCACTAATGAAAATTCAGCATAAGACATAGAAAATGACATATTCAGTATAAAAATAATAATAGATGTTTCTACAATTTTTCAAGAAGCAATGCATTTCCCAAGAAAGGTACAATGTTTATACTAGGTAAAAAATTAATAATAACATATCCACTTGAATAATTGTTTATGGAATATATAAAATATTGATAGTGGTTTATAAATAACAGGAGATTTTTTACATTTTTTCAACGCTTAGTTGACTAAACTATTTCAAAGTATTTGACAAATAATAGATTTATCCTACAGCATTTCCAATGGCTCAAGTAGAGCATCTTCTATGTAGAACCTTAAAAACTTGACAGATATTTGAAGGTTTTATCATGAAAGATAACAGACTGTTTTGAATCAGTAGATGGCCATTTTTTCATAAAGAACCAGCAGAAGTGAAACAGGTTTATAGTTTACCATTCAATCTGTTTTTCCTATTGGTTCAATAGGCTTCAGATAAGATTTACATTGAAGAAACCTTAGATCTTATGAAAAATTACCTATTATAATAGAATGTATAAATTTATGAAATAATCATTGAATTTCTCAAATATGTTGTTATTAAACTCATGTTATCTCCATCTATGGAAATATTTACTTTATCATCATTACGTTTGCCAAGTATGTGAAATTTCATTAATAGAATTCTAAATAGACTTGGATGTGGAATTTTCTTTATATATTTCTCTTGATTCTTTCAAGTCATATGTTGCAAGTTTCAAGTGCTAAGAATCCATATTTTTCACTTATTACTACTGAAAACTACAATTGATAAACATAGATATCAAGAGTCACCAATGAAAATTAATCACCCAACTCCTAAGCCTTGCAGCTTACAACTTGAGAGTGTGTGCATGAATCCACTGCAACATATTTTTTTACTAATGATTTATAGAAATTTTAGGAATTGAGAATGGAATGTATATTATAAGATTAAAATTTGGCTGCTGGTACTCCACACGGAAAATAAATGAACATTACAAGTGTACACATAGTCCATGCCTAAATACATTCTTACTTATAGAGAGTTATTATTGAAAAATACTCACGATTGTCTGTGGGTGTTCCTCTTGAAGAATAAGATGTACAGCTTTCATCACTGTCATATCCCTTAGGAGAAATAGGCCTATAGTTATCTCTTGATCTTGTATTATCTCTGGGCTGATATCGCTTAACCGTATTGTTGTTATTATTATAATTGACCATTTTATGGGGTGGCGGAGGCATTATGCGAAGATTCAACAAGTTTTGATTAATAACATCCACTGTGCCCAACTTCACTTCGGATTTATTCATATTATTGTTCAACATATTCAAATCCTCATGATCTGGTTTCTTATATTGACCAATTGTATAACTTGGCTGAGAAAAAAATTCCAAAAACATCGTATCAGGAATGAAATTCAAATTAGAATTTGCCATCATCTGTGATTCTAGCTCCATTTTTTCTAATTAGGCGTATTCAGTAGCAAAAAAATCTATCAAATATTTTTTCTTTGATTACCAAAAAAGCTGCAGGTTAAGGAAATAGCAAACGGAAAATCTACTTCTTAAAAGGAACTTCTTGAATTTTTACTCATCTCGAAGTTAATTTACGATGTTGACGTATTGAATTTTATCGAGACTTGCTTAAATCGCATTCCATCTAACCTTTTTTGGCAATTTTAAAAAAATTCTGACATTTCCAAATCATTTTTGGCAATGTAAAAAAACACTCACCTACCAACCGAACGCGTTTGCGCGCAGAAAATCTTCATTGTTGCCATATTGGAATAACATCAAGGAAGAAAGAAAATATTTTTGGTTCAGATAAATTATTAAATTGAACCAAAAAATATTTGTTATTCATAGTGTGCTTTCGTTTTCTTCAGTTCTATTAATTACCCAAGTTTCTGAACAGCTTATCAAATTGAAGGTACTTTTTCTAGGTTAGGATATTGAAAATGCAAATGTGCATGTCCATTAGTTCTTTGTGTTTACTTCTGTACGGTGGTTTTTGCACAGAATATAATGCTAAAAGACCGTTTATGTTTTGCCATAGAATGAAGCTTTCTGTGGTTTTGCCACAGAATAACTTTAAATAACCGACACGTATCGGGATATTGAGGCGTTGAGTTTCTGTGATCTTTATTCTGTGTTAAAGGGATATATACTATTTTTTCAGTGTTTTCCAGTATTCATTGCAGAATCTTGTTCTCAATTATCATATCCTTGTCATCAGATGAAGTTACATGAATATTCAGACAAAAAACTGAAAAGTACCAAAAAAATTTGGGAATATCCAAAATTCATTCGAGGCAAATATAAATGTACTAGGGTAACATTTAAATTGTTCCGTCCATTTCCTTGGGAAAATCACTCGTCCGAGAATATGATTGAAAGATTGCAAGAATTCACATGTTCATGAAACAATACATTTCATCAGTATTATATTTCATGACGATATCAATTTGAGACTCAATATTACAGGTTGAAAACATTCAACATTAAATGAAGATCTAATTTAATTTTATATAGAATGAATGCACCGTATGAAATATCAATGAAATGAAACATGATTTCGGTAATTTCTGTAGATAACTATCAAGGTTTGAGTTCTCAACACGTGGCAATTGCAAAAAATATGCCAAACTGGTAGACACTCCAATTGCGCAGCTGGATTATTGCTGTTTCGAAAGCTTCAACTTTGAAATGAAAATTCTTCAAACACCTTTACACTTTGCTTTGTTCGCGTGAAGTTATGAAACATATTGAAATTGACGAAAATTTGATCACCATTTAAATTATGTGTAGTAGTTCATTTTCTTCATTCCAGTTCAAATGCTGATTCAGGTCACCATTTTACTTTGGCTTTGGATGGTTTTGACCGGTTTGTAATCACTTATGCTTTAGTGAAATCGACTCCGAAACTACAACTGCTCCCCGTATATTTTTCTTTGTGAGATAGGATAACTCGATCAACAAAGGCTCTCGTCACGGTAGATGTGTCAGTTTATTTCCACGGTTTTCCCTGCAACTAAAAAACTTGTGGCCAAATGAAGAGTAACGCCTAGAATTAGTCAAGTTGCTTCATTATATTTCAATGTTATTACGATTTTTGTGTTCTTTGAATATCGGGAAATTTTTCAATAAACTTATCACTTTTTCCAAATTCGAAATTAATTATTCTGTTATTTATATTGGAATGTTGAGATTTAGACCAGAAAAAGTAAGTCTTGTAATGGATTCTCAGAAAACAAGGACGGAACTATTGAGCACTTTTCTTTCTATTTTTCAGCGTCATAGCGAAGTAGCGTATCTATGAGAATTTGGCCCATTGAAAAACGAGGGTTTTAGATAAAAAATTCAAATATCAAAATACTCTAAAATTGCCATCACTAAGACACTTTAGGTGTTACATTCATTTTTATTTATATTCTTGATAAGCAGCGAAAATACTATCGAATTTGTTGAAACCTACATGCCATTTCGCATTTTACTGCAGAAGCAATCAAAATTTATTTCATGAATAGGCACCTTAGGCCGATAAATTATGGGAAGATTCTGATCAGTTAAATAAAAAATTAACAAAACATTTACTGCATCATCTAATATTTTTGCATCATAATATTCATACTGAAGTGAAAAAAAGACTATTATTTTAAAAGGTCGATAAAAAACTTCGCTGAAGCTTACATTGCTCAAGAGACAACTCAATTTATATTTAATTGAACTTAATTAGGATACAGAGAAGAAAACAATGATATAATATAAAGTCCAATTCATTTACTGTTTGCTGAGAGATGAAATATGAATTTGAGTATTCCTTGGAAAAATACAGAAAGAACTTTCATAATTGCAGAAATAGGGCAGAACCATCAAGGCGATATAAACATAGCCAAACAATTAATCAAGGCTGCTAAAGTAAGTAGAAAAATAGGCCGATACTTTACGAAAATCCATAACTAGCGTATTCAAAAAACACTTTATTGTGAGATTTTCATTAAACAGTTTTACAAAAACGCAACACGTGTTTTCGCTATACAATGACTTCTTCGGGCGTAAAAACAAGTCCGAAGAAGTGTTTTTTGAATACGTAAGTAGAAAAGGATTTGTTCATAATCAGTCTAGGCAAAAGTTAGGTATGTCTTTGATGCTTTGTGCGCAGTTTCCGTTGCATTCTTTCATTGGTCCATTTGAAACAAATTTTGTTTCCATTGGTTGACTATATATGGAGGAGAACCGATGGTAATAAATATTGTTTGTCATAATATGCTAATATTTAGAACAGCGAAAAAATTTCGCTGCTTGCCTGGCTGCCAAATAACTACTTTCCTTCCAAAAATTCTTATGAAAAATAAAATATGAAAGGATTTTATTCGTTTTTTTTTAGGAATTTGGTGCAGACTGTGCGAAATTTCAAAAAACAAATCTCAAGGAAAAATTTAACATTGCTGCTTTGGAGAGACCTTACCCATCTGTTCATTCTTTTGGAAAAACTTATGGCGAACATAAGGCGCATTTGGAGTTCTCTGAAAATAATTTCAAAGATCTACAAAGCTATGCGAGAGAAATTGGAATTTTATTCACAGCCTCGGCGATGGATTCAAAATCGTTAAGTTTTCTTGTTGAGATAGATGTCCCCTTCATTAAAATCGGTTCTGGAGATGCCAATAATTTCTCGTTGATAGAAAATGCAGCTAAAACTAATATTCCCTTGATTATATCAACAGGTGATTTGTTTTCAAAAATCTCACTCAGATCTTTTCTTCATTTTAATTTTTGTGTAAAAATGAAATTCTCTACTCCAACCCCTCACAATTTCAGGAATGCAATCTTTCGCTACAGTGAAGGAAGTATACAACATAGTTTCGAAATACCATAAGAACTTTGCACTTCTTCATTGTATTTCTGCTTATCCAGCTCCTCTCGATGATATCAATTTGAATGTTATCAATCTATTCAAATCTGAATTTCCAGATATTACAATAGGATATTCTGGACATGAACTTGGGACGCATATTTCAATAGCTGCTGTGGCTTTGGGATGCAAGGTAAACAGAATAAACTAGAGAATAACAATGCATGTATCAATTGAAATGGCAAAACAATTATATCTCAAGTTATATGTGATTAGGTCACTACCCATTGAATATATTTTTAAAAATATTCCATCGAATTAATTTTTTTCCCAATAGATAATTGAACGTCACCTGACACTGGATAAAAATCAAAAAGGTTCAGATCATGCATGTTCTCTGGAGCCTGAGGAATTGCAAGAGTTGGTGAGTAATATTCGAACATTGGAAATAGCTATGGGAAAACCAACCAAAGCAATGAGATCTTCTGAAAAACTATGCTATGAGAAGCTTGGTAAATCTTTGGTATATGCAAGACCATTGAAGGAAGGCTGTAAATTAGATTTTGATGATTTAATAACGAAAGTTGCTGAACCAAAAGGTATTGATGGAAGTGAAATAAGAAAGATAGTTGGTAAAATCTTGGTAAAAGATGTTTTGGAAGACGAGTCTGTACTCAAGAAACATTTATTGTAATAATTTTAACAATATAAAAAATAAAATCTAAAGGCTTATTTTTTTCGTTCATACTTCCATACATACACTGGAGCACTGTCTTTTGTTCCTTTCTTAATTCGTCTAGGAGGTAGCACACTCTTTTTATTCTCCACTGCTTTAGATATTTCGATTTTCTGCTGTGTAATAGCAAGTTGCCTCTCCCTGTTTATTCTTTTCCCTAATGTTTCATACAAAGATTTACGTTTCTTCGCAGATCTCATCAGCATACCTTCATCTACCTCTGGCAGTTCTCTCTCCATTAAGAGCTCCAAGCTTCGTTTCTCAGCTTCTTTCTTAGTTTCTTTATCAAAATAAATGTGGCTGTTGGTACTTTTTAACTCTACGCTTGGCAAGTGCAACTGTGCTTGTAGTTTCTCTATTTTTTTCAACTCCTGAGTTCTTTTAGTAATAATATATTTCAAATCTTGCGTTTTCATCAACTGGATTTGGTCAGTAGTGTCTTCTGGTTCGGTTTCTTTATCAAAATGTTTTCCATCTTCAGTTTTTGAATTTATCATGTGGTAATAAAATTCATCAGGATTTTTATTCAGAGCTCTCTTGCGTAAAATCTTTAATGTGGCCTTTTTATCATTGTAGTCTTTCGCACGACGAACATAATCCTTTTTCTTTTCCAGAAGTCCCAAATGCTTTCGTTCCTCAGGTTGATGTCGTTCCCTGTGAGTTTTTTGATGAGCTTTCGAAGCATTTTTCCAAACTGACATCGTGTATTATATATATTTAGACTTGCAATTAAAATTTTGAACACTACTAAACCTAAATACTAAACTGCCTATTTCTTAACCTAACCTTATTAACTAATCAAATACTCAATCTTCTTCTTCTCTTCGTTTTGTGGTGTACTAAGTCGATGACATATTTCAGCTCTCCTTATTAGACAACACCTGTTGCATAAGTTCGAGGCTTCTTCAGGTGGATGCACTGGCCTCGCTCTCAGCAATATTGCACTCAATAGATTTCTGCAGTGTGTAATCTTTAGTGCACATATGTTTGAGATATTGGAGATTATGCTAAAAGGGTTTAATACCAACAAAAAGCACAACAGACGGGATTATGGCATTGTCTATTAAATCCTTAGACAATGACAGAACTATAGTTTCAACTTATTATTCATGTAGTGGCCTGAGATACTGGGGAACAGAAGTTTTACACAACTTATCAAAGTGATTGTTTACTGCGAGTCTATGCAAGCTTATTAACTTGATATAAGGAGTATCTAGCATACAAAAGAAATCGGTTCAAACACCACGACATATTAAAATTCAACCAGTAAGTCAATTCTCACTACTTTCATTCTTAAATTTACAAAGTACCTAGCCAATTTCGTTCTTTTACCATAGGCGTGCGCTCATATAAAAACGAAATTCAAGGAAAGTATAAGAAGATTTTGTGGTAAGTTTCTTATTATGTACGGCGATTTTACCGGCTCCTCAAGAGCCCAATCCTTGGAACATGCGATCCACACATGTGTTGATCTATGACCACGGTTTCAATGACCATGTAGTCTATGTCGTTGACATCAAGGAAATGGTCACATGAAATGATCTAAGGTATTTTCTGGCGTTTAATCGTATTCGAGCATGTATTCAAAAACGAATCGTAGTTACGTCATCAATAATAAGATTCGCCAGAATGGAATGATTCAATTTGTGTCAGATGTCAAAGTCAATAATAAAAACAAACTTTTCAATTTTCCTTAACCTCAAATAGAATCGGATTTGTGCAATTAAAAATTCTCCAGCGTTATTTTTTACATTTTTACAATGTATTTGATACAAAATTTTAAGCACTATATAAAGTATAACGATCAAAATAAAGCAGAAACTGACGTTACGTTACATTACGTCAGTTGACGTAATGTAACGTAACGTCAAATTCCGTTTCAAAACCAACCTCACGCTAGTTTTGAATCATCATGAATACGTTTCAAATCATAGCTGATGTGACGTCATCGTTTTAACGGCAGAATGAATGTATTTGAATCACAGACGAATACGTTTTGAATTCATGAGTGCCAGAAAACGCCTCTAAATTTAAGGACAAAAAAATGTCGAGTGGCAACACTGACACCTAAATTGCATTTTTTTTTTTCAATCAGCCTTCATTAATTTTATAGAAAGACTATTATTTGAAAGATTATTTATTAATATCTAGTAAGAAGGGAATGAAAAACGAGCAATAAGAACTTGAAAGAGATCTGCAGAATTTAGTGGTGTTATTTTGAACATTTTTAAAATGTCTAAAAAAGCTGTGGATACTTTTCAAAACAAAATAACTCGAAATGATCGATTTGCACAAATGTCTCACCAAGAAAGATTAATAGAACAAAAGAAAAAAGAGATACAAGCTAAACTTGAAGCTAAAGAGAAAGCAAGTAAAGCTGAGGTAAAGCAAAGTCCAAAGAGGTAATTCTTGTTTCTTTTTCTATATTCAGTACCTCATGAATCGAAATATTGCAGTGTTTCAACGTCATCAAATCAGAAGGATGTCAAAAATGCTTTTTCCAATGATGGGTCATTCTTGAACCAATTCAAACAAATTAAGGAATCGAAGAAGTTGGATCTGAAACCCAAATCTTTCAACAAACTTAAAGATCGTTTCGATAAAAGTCACAGGTCTGATTCAATACTTCACTTTGGATTTGATCAAATTCTTTTTTTTTCTTTATAGTGATGATAGAAGTAAAAATCAGAAAGGGACTTCTCACAGATCACCTTCTCCCAAAGACCGCATTCCGAAACGAACTTCCCGCTTTTCAAATGAAAAAGTTTCCAATTTTGAGCCTAAGATAACAATCAATACTTCTTTCAGTAGCTCATTAGTGCACCAACAACTATCATCCCAAGGCAATTATCAAATTCCACCTGTTTCTCTCAGTACTCAAGATGTTACAGGTCAACCTTTATTGAAAAATGTACTTCCCCAACCCATCGTAACTTATCAAAATATTCCTGAGCAGGTTTCAGTAACTGAAGCGGTAATAAGTGCTTCTCCTGTACTACTCAACGTCCCATCTCCTCAAATAGTTCAAGCAGATATCAGCCATAATACTTTAGTTTTGACCCAAACCGGCCCATCTCCAAATATTATAGTATCAACACCATTGCAACCAATCTTGACCACTGTTAATTTACCTCAGCCAATGGATACCTCCAATATTACGCCTGTACCTCCTCCCTGCTTGCCATCAGTTGAGCTAGCTACGATCCCTGCACCTAACCCAATCCAAGTACAGAACATACCACAACCAGAACCTTTGAACGCATTGAACATCCCTCAACCTGCCCCAATTCAAGTACAAAACATACCGACCCCCAGTTCACTTCAGTTGAACAAAATACCCAACCCAAAACCTTTGGACTTGATGACTATACCAACACCAAATGAGGGTAACATTGTGTGCGATGGAAATTTTATGAAAAGTATCCCCCCTCCTAACAAGTCAGTACCTCCACCCCAAATACAAGACAATTCCATGTCAATATTGCCACAACAACAAACTGTTACTGTCACCGTACCTTCAACACAGAATATTTTGATACATAACATGCCGCCTCCTAGCCAGCTTGAGGGGTTACGAAGCATTCAAGCATCGGCCAGCCCCCAAATTATTCAGCAACCCACGTTTTCAACAGTAACTGTTGCTTTGCCAGTAGTTGTAGGGCAGGTTTCCACTGCTCCAACAATACCTAATAATATACCTTCTCTTATGGCTCAACCAATTCTTCCTCCGCCCGGCATGGGTATGAACATTAATATGAACTGCCCACCCCCCTTGCTGCAGATGCATACCGTAGGAGGATTGCAGAACCAGATGTCGTTTGTGAACCAGCCACCCCCTATAGCAAACCAATTGCCAGTGATGAGCATACCTCCCCCTCCTAATGTTCACAGTCTGACTGGAATGGGACATAGCTCAAACTTCAAAGATATAAATATAGGTAATAACATTTTCAATCGTATATTGTTCATTATTCAGTTGAATGTAGGGAGTGGAATAATTGCAGTTTAAATTGAAGGGGTTATATTTTATTAGGAGTGATTAATTTTTTGGGAAAGAAAGTTTTTGGCTTCCTACTACTCCATCTTGATACAAAAAATGTGGGAATCTTCCAAAGAAAGGAAGGAAGCAATCATTTTTGAAAAATGAAATAACACTAAACAAAGATGTGTAGATCATTCAAAGAAGTAACTTTCAGACACAAAATGGAAGAAAAAGGCCTTCTGAAACAGCATTTTTTGTATCAAGATGGAGTAATAGAAAGCCAAAAACTTTCTTTTCCAAAAAAGTATAAAAATGTCTTTTACAAAATAGTACACAGTAACAAGGAAGACGTCCATAGGGTGTTAAACATAAAAATAATAAATTACATTACAATAATACATATAAAAAGTAGAACATTTTAATAAAAGTTGCCCGGCTAGGAAGAAGAATTATTGATCTGCAAAAAATCATTGATGTTGTAGCAGTTTTTTTTTGATAAGATATGCTTGGAAGATCGAAATATTACGCGAGTCATTTATTGTACTGTCCAACTCATTGAAAAATTTTGGTCCGGGGTAAAGATGACTTTTTGGAAAAAGTGCGGTTCGATGTGCAGTAGTTATCAATAAGTTTTCCCAACGAGTTGAGTATCCATGATTTTGTCGATTCGCTCCAAATAAAGAGATATTTTTGGAAACATAAATGCACAGTGTCAATACTCATGGTAAAAGTTTGTGTTCTTTTCAGTAGACTTCATAGGTTTTTTTTTCTATTTTCAAAGACAAAACACAAGCACAGGAAAATTCTTAAGGTGCTCTAAGGGCACCTGTGCAAAAGTAGTGATTCTAGTTGGATTTGAATCGCTGGGGATTAAGCTCATTTGGAAAAACGTTCTCAGGAAGTTTATTCCACATAAACGTAGTTCTCCAAATGAAAGAGTTCCTAAACAGTAAAGCTCGAGGTGTGCACAGTCCGTCGCGTGAGAATATCTATAGAAGAGAGTTAAATCTTCAATCTTTATTCGATGTTCCAAAATATCAAGATTGCAAGTAATGCTCGTGTCTCCAATCAGGCGGATGGCTCTTTCCTGAATGGAATCCAACAGCTTTAGTATATGCTTGGGAGCGGAGCTTCATACATGAGAATACTCGAAAGAAGGTCTAATCTGAGCTTTATAAAGCATCAAAAGTTGCTCAGAGGTGTAGTTTTTTGGTTCGGAACGGTGTTGCAATTTTTTGAGAAGTAGCCTTTGCAGTTCCAGCGAGATATTCATGTCAAGACATATTGGTGTCAATTTCATCCCCCGCCAAACTTATCGAAGCAGAAAGCGGAATTTTCTGTTCTGACATTTTTATATCCGGTTCGGAGAAAATGTACGTTTCTGATGTTAGAGTTCTGAATCCCCAGAGTCTAACAATCTTCATTTTTCTAGCAAACATTTATTTTCAAACATGTTCAACTAATCCAGTCCTTATGAATTCATGGTTATGATCGGACTTGAACTCGATTCAGTAATAAAAAGAATTTTGAACTGTTTTTTCAATTATTCAACATTTAAATGAAATGATGCATTGGTGATTTCCATTTAAAAAATTATCAGGGTAAGTTCAGGATCAGGAGCAGACAACGTTTCGAACAAAGCTGTTATTATCAAGCTTTTGTGTCTTTCAAAAGTTTCGAAAGCTTTTCTTAAACGTCAATTTATTCACTCATTCAGTTATTCGTTTATTCATTCAGTTATCAATTCATACACTTAGTACCCCATTCAACAATGAAAGCCAACATTCGGAAGATACAAAAACATATATTTGTTGAAACAGTTTGCATACATCGGTAAATAACAAAAAAAATGAGAACAATAATTAACTAAATCTGTACTGACGCTATTTATCCAGAAGGTCCACCTAAAATCTACACAGTGGAATACCGTCATCGAGGTAAATACTTGAAAAATTCGCCTCTAATGAATTAATGTGTATATTGTAAGCAGGATTCCATATGATACTTCCATATTCAAATTTTGATTTGACAAGCAGATTGAAAAGTGGAAACTGAGTTTTATTCTCGCACAACTATTCAGAATATCGACTAATGATACCAGTTTCTCAGCAAGCATATAAAATAGAGATTTGTGATCGAATATGTTCAGTTATTCGACATTTCAATAATAGTTCTCATTTTCTATTGGGTAATGCTTAGTAACATTTACAACATAGACCACCAATCAAAAAATTGCGAATATCAATACTATTGTAAGCGACAGATTAGATGATTCAATTGATGTAATCACATGATGTTCTGATCAGGAAAGGAATCCAACAATTTCTTACATTAATGAAAAGAGGATGATGGAAACTAATTTGGAACAAAATATCGAAGAATTCAATTCAATCAGTTGGAATGAGCACTATTCAATTTTTTTATGTCTCTTCTAGTATCAATACTTTTTTGTTTGAAAATGTGGAATATTCCATTCAGGAACCGTTTATCTAATGAAGGTGGTACATATGAAATTGAGATTCGAATAACTGTGGTTATTTTCTCTTGTGTGCTAAACGAGGGGTGTTTCTATCATATCTAAACTGTTTCGACCCAAAATCCAATTCACAATGAAACGAGACACCCAAGGGACTTTAGTCTTCTTGGATGTCCTTGTGAACGAACGTGAAGATGGTACATTGCATCACAGAGTGTACAGGAAACTAACACCACACACAGACAGGTACCTGAACAAAAACCCTAACCAGCAGCCACAACAAGAGAAGGGGGGTAATTAAAACGTTGGTTGAGAGAACGCTACGTTTTCGTTAACCTTAGAGTTTTCCTAAAGGACTCAATCACTTGAAAAAATGCCTTCAAAAGGAATGGATACAGCGACGGAGAATTCAAGCATACCATACAATCCAGGAGAGAGAACGCCAAAGTTACTAGGTTGGTCAGGAGAAAAGCTTTCCTTTCCTATGTTAAAAATGTTACAGAGTTAATTGGGAGAATCTGTTGAATGAACCTGTTGAAATCTGTTTCACCGTTAATCAGCTGCCGCCCCCCTGCGAACAACAACTCCCAAAAGTCGAAACTGACGAGGCCTCATCCTTTAACATATGATTCCTAACACGAGTTGGACGATGGGAAGTGAAAATCGATTGTCCGGCCTTGCGGTTGGAACCACCGGTTCACACAGCGGTCGATTGAGTGAGTGGAGCTAACCACCCACGTTAATCCACCAAGCTACCGTCCTACCAAGAGAAACACGACGTGAAACCAATAGTCAGGCTACAAAAACTATCAGATACAATCGTAAGGTCAGCTAAGGGCCCCAGAAAACCTTTATCAACACCCGGGGTATGAGAAGAGGCAATGAACATCAATACAAGAAGGTCAGGAAATCCAATTAAGGAAAACTAAGGCACGCCTAATGATAATAATATAGAACCAGAGTAAAATACAATCATCGTAGTTAATGCGGTCAAAACGATGGAAACAAAAACTCAAGCACCAACTCCGACACTGCGACTGTTACCACATCGCCTTTGATAAAGTCTACCGCAGTAGTATACGAAACGTAAGGCATACAAACATGCAGACCACGGTCATAAAACCCGGAAAAGAAAATAGCTTTCACACATTCCCAATGCTCCTTGATTTGTTTTCATAAAGCACTGTCATTTTCCGGGACCTTTTCCACTTTATTTATAGGACTGTTCCCGTCGGTGCTTCGAGGGAAACTCCCGTCTCCGTGAAGTTCCCTCGGGAGTTTTCCCCGGCACTCGATCAGCTCAGATAACAGCACTCGTGTTTTGCCTTTGTTCGCAACGGCTTCGTAAAGTTACAACGCTTTCCCTAACTTCGCTAATTGCTCTCAGGTCCTAGGAATAAGTAATTGGAGATCTGCGGAGGAAAAATTAATTCAGTTATTTGACGGATTTGATGAAGATATCTTCAAAATGCAGTTTACTTCTTATTGGAGTGACATTTGGAATATCTGTATTCATTAATGAATACGTCTGGAAACATTCTGCTGCACTTTTTTGTAGAATAAAAGAATGATTAGATTCTTAGTATGTTTGAGTCACATCACTATATGCAAACCAAATCGACGGAATTCTGAATGGAAAAACCTATCAACAGTTTTTAATATCGATTTTCGAAGACTATTTGGATGATCTACCTTTGGCTAACAATAACAACATCTGGTTTCGACGTGTTGGTGCTCCACCGCACCCAACAGACAAGTATTTAATTACTTGACTGAAAGGTTTGATGATAAATGGAGGTGGCCAGCAAGGTCTCCAGACGTAAGTGTTATGTATACATTCTTATGTGGTACACAGCATTGTTAGAGGAGAAGAGAAATTAATCGAATAATATTCGAAGAAGGGCACAGTTGTATTATCATGAACAAGGCCAGCATTTTGAGCATTTGCTGTGATTTACTTTTGTCTTCACATTTCAGTTAAGTATTGTTATTTATTCAAAGTTCTATTTTCATTGAAAAGGAGACAATGTCAAATTCACCTCATACACACCTCATTTATCAAATTTCGATTGTT
>WOGR01000427.1:0-25844 GCA_015342045.1 Leptinotarsa lineolata | reverse complement strand
GTAATAAAACCATCGTCATCATGGATGTTGGAGTTCGCTTTCTTTGCATTCGAAGTATTATTGATAGTCTCTAATGCAATCGCAACGTCCTGCCAGGTTATATTCTTTGGGTCTGCATGTTTTGGTGTTATGCCATGTTCAGAGCCACATATACATGGACTGTTATGACGACGCTCGCCCTGGACGCCCCACCACAACCGATGAAAATGTTGAGAACGTGAAGAAAATTGTTATGGAGAATCGTCGAATCACTATTAGAAAAGTTGCTGAGAATGTCGGCATACCAATTACCACATGCCATGCATTTTTTGGAAAATTTGGGGCATTAAGCGTGTGACAGCGATGTTCATTCCAAAATTACTGAATTTTGACCAAAATAAGCGTCGCATGAGCATCACCCAGGAATTCTTGAATGACGTCAACGACGATCCAGGTTGGCTTTGAAGAGTCATAACTGGTATGTTACAGTATAATTTCTCATAGTATACAGTATAATTCTCTAGCTTTTGCACATAGTCGATAAATTAAATCAAAATCATTATTCTGCAAAGTTTACAAATACGTTCGTTTCTCGATGTCTCGTCAACTTACAATATCGCTTCGCATCAAGCGCTGACATTTACTGCGAAATCAGGTGTAATTATTTTAACTCGTGAACGGGGACCTAGACCATTTCCAACATTATTAAATTCGCATCAGTAGTAAAAAGATTTCAGGCAGGAGAACAGTGTGTTTATGTAAGTGTGAAAAATACGAGATTTGGATTATTTTTCATTGCTATTACCCACGATCGGGGATTGAATTGCCGTGTTCCATTTTTAACAACTATCGAGTGAGTTTACTTGTTATTCCCTCATTTAAAGGGGATACAAAGCTAAAATCAGACTCTAAGGCCACCTTCTATCAAAGGTACGGATAAAATAGTTGCTTGTAAATTTTTCTAGAGTCATAACGTTCTCTCTATCCCCTAGGCCTTTTTCGTTTATGCCGTTTGATATCGTAAGCAAGGAATTTCTGAAATTCGAATGCCTGCCAGTTCCTGCTACTTCCTGGAAGTTGGGGGGAGTGCAGTTTCAACTTCCCATATTGCAGCCAAGGGGGAAAGGTAATGAATTGGATGAGTACTATCATTATCTCTTTTGATCATTGCCTTTCTCTTCTGACAGCCAATTTAGCCACCAGCCTAGTTAGTTTTGGTCATTTTAAATCTAACGTGTTTAATATAAATAAATTAGACTTGTTTCAACCACTAGTACGTACAGGGATAGGTATTATAGGTATTAGAATGTGTATTTTGTATAGTCACGTAATATAGACGTTATCTCTCTTTGCAAAGAATTAGGTTGCATTAATTGACCTACTCAAGAAACACGAACCACCCGTCTCCACTGAGTTAACCTACCTCAAATAATGGTTTTCGGTAGAGCACTATGAAATTTTGATACGGTTTCCCCCTTTTAGAGTAACGATTAATGAACTCTTATAAAATATTTAAAGACTCCTGATCCAGAAAAAACCGTAACAGGTGACGAATCATGGGTATATGGTTATGACATCAAAACCAAAGTCTAATCGTCTCAATGGAGGCGCCCAGGTGAGCCAAAACAAAGAAAGCACGCCAAGTTCGATCAAATGTCAAGGTTTTGCTCACTGTTTTCTTTGATTACCGTGGCGTAATGCATCAGAAGATCTTGCCACATTCTTGTACGGTCAATAAAAAGTATTACCTTGAAGTAATGCGCCGCTTGCGAGAAGCAATACAAAGAAGAAAACGTCCGCTATAGCGGAAATACATTTCATGGCTTTTGCACCTGCTCACTCGTCATTTCTTGTTCGTGATTCTTTGGCCAAAAATAACACCGTAAATATGCTTCAGCCACCGTATTCACCAGATTTGTCCCCCTGCGGCTTTTTCCTTTTCCTAAGATTGAATCGACACATAAAGACGACGTTTCATGTCGATTAAGAAGATAAAAACCGAATCGCTGAGAGAGCTCAAGGACATACCAAAAAGTAGGTACATATCAGAACTGCTTCGAGGATTGAAAAAACGCTGGCACAAGGGGTTTGTGAGGGGGACTACTTTAAAGGGGACAAAATCTAAATTCATGAATAAATAAAAATTTTATGAAAAATGAAAATTTCTATTTTTTGAACAGACAACACTACAGGAAAATCCTAAAGGCGCTCTAAGAGCGGTGCCTGTGCGAAAGTAACGATTCACGTTGGATTTGAATCGCTGGAGATCAAATTCATTTGGGAAAACGTTATCAGGAAGTTTATTCCACATAAACGCAGTTCTCCAAATGAAAGAATTCTCAAACAGTGAAGTTCAAGGTGTATTGAGTTGAACCTCAAAACGATGAGCAGCCACAGTCCGTCGCGTATTTCTGATATGTACCGCTCTTGGTGAAATCAAATGTACCATATCACTAGAACACCTCCCGTGAAAGAATCTATAGAAGAGAAACAAATCTCCAACCTTTCCAGACTATCAAGGTTGCAAGTGACGTTCGTGTCTCTTATCAGGCGGATAGCTCTTTTCTGGATGGAATCCAGCAACTTTAGAGTATGCTTAGGGGCAGAGCTCCATACATATGAACAATTCTCCAAAGAAGGTCTGATGTGAGCTTTATAAAGCATCGAAAGTTGCTGAGATTTGTACTGTTTTCCGGTTCGGAACAGTGTTCCAAGCTTTTGAGAAGCGGCCTTTGCAATTTCAGCGTCATAATTATGCCAAGACATATTGGTGTCCATTTTAACCCCCAACAAACTTATCGAATCAGAAAGCAGAATTGTCTGTTTTTCCTGGGTTTTCGTGGCATTGAATTGAACGTGGTTACTTTCACCCCAATTCGAAATCATCTCTAGATCCTCATTAAGATGTGCAACCTCCTGCTGCCGGTGAATATGTGCATTCTCAGCTGATGTCCTGGAATCCAAAATCCAGAAAATCGACTGTGGAGTGGGATGCAAATTGTTCAGTTAGTAGATTTTCTTTTTCTATGGCTGTTGTTGCAATTGAACCATCCGCTTGTGTTAGTGGTGGAATTGTGGATTTTGTGAAGTTTTGATTAACAGCTTTAGCTACCGACCATAAGGATCTAGACCCGTTGGGATTGGCAAGAAGTTTATCCCTAATTTTCTGGTTGTGAAGTTCTTTGCTTTCATTTATTCTGAGTTTGCAGCTGTTCTAATCATTAACAAACCTAGTTCGGTTTTCGGTACTGGGATTTTTACGCCACCGCCGGTATGCGAGATTTTTGGAGGCGACAGCTTGCTCGCAATCTTTGTTGAACCAAGGTTTGCCTTTAGAAGTTCATTTCATTGAAAAGGCAATATATGTATCCATGGATGATAGAATAACTTCCGTGACTTCAGAAGGACAAATTGAGTGTTATGATAAAATCTGTTTTTACAAATAATAAATAAGTTACTAAACGAACAGAATCTAATTTACACTCTTTGATAACTGATTTAATAGATATTAATTTAACATTTTTGCTCTCAAGTGAGAGGATTGAAAAAATGTGGTCACCTTGAATTAGTTACCCCTGAACAACCATTTAATAATAATTTTTATGAGATTTCATTGAATGTGTTATGGTATTACTTAAAATTTAAATATTGAGCTCTTTATGCAAAATTTACAATGCAATCAAATCTTTTCGTTTCAATTTACAATTTTTCAAAATATTTCAAAATATATTTGACATGAACTGATTTATATTTACATTTTTCCTGTTAGGTAAGAAGAAAAATTATCAAATAAAATGTTGAAATGCCTTTACATATATTTCAAAATGAGATAAAAAATCATAATGTCAGAAAATTCACAACAAAATCAAAACAAAAACAATTTTTTTTATATTGTTGGAATCGCTCCAGAAGGCTTGTTATGAGTGATTTTAGCAGTATTTATAACCAAAGAAAATCACAAAGGAATTCTTGAGTGAGGGATCTTACTTATTTCGGGCGTCATAAAGTGAATGAAAACTACATACTGTTCCAATTTTATAAACTTGCCTGAATTTCATAACCTTATATGATTAACAGCTAAGAAATAGTTGAACGAAAGACAGTCATGTGAAATTGATATATTGTAAAAGATTTTGCTACCTATTACGGGAAATTGAATATTTCCAGAAAAATTATAAATTTCTTATTCTGAAACAAGTAGGATGTGACTCAACATCGGCCGATTTATTTCATCTAGTGTCAAACCCCGTGGTATCTATTCTGTTTTTCTAGAAAAAAATTGCTAAAAGAAAATTTGTCTATGTATTTTCACATTGAAGACTGAAATTAAAATTACAATATTTTGTTTTTCCATACATTGAAAGTGTAACTTCAATTTTGTTTTATGGAATTTCAATACACTGCTCTTCTGGTTAAATCTTACCGCTCTGGTAATATTACCGTTTTCAATCAAATTATCACTCTGTAGAACATAAAATTATTTCATGATTCAAATGACGAATGGCCCCTATTTAGTTATCTACCAACTTGCCGATTTATGAGTGAATAAATGAATCGAGTATCAAAGTGAAATATGTCAATTAAAATTTAATATTGAGAATCATGAGACACAAATGTTAATAACTAATGAACACAATATTAGCATAATCACATTTCTCAAATTTACATATAGGAACTACCTTCTATTCCCAGGAATCCTTCTTCTTACAAAGAGTTACTAAAAAAACTTTCTACTGAAGCAAAAGTATCATCGGACAGTGCATGCAGAAGAAAAAAATAGTGATTAAGCCCTAAATACCCAAATCATGCAATAAAACTCACCAATCCTAAAATCTACGTATCCTTCCCCACCAGAAATGACCAGCATAGCCGACGGTTGTTTCAAAGTATTCCCGGTAGATGATACCGAAGCAGACATTGCTTCAGAAGGTGTAGAAGCTGCACTCATGCCTACAAAATGCATATATTTGAGTCAAAGGAAAATGAAAAACTAAAATATTATTAGAGGCCGTCCATAAATGATGGTAAAACACGGTTTGTTGTTTGATTCCGGATCAATATAGTTGGAACTATTTGGGTATCGTGGCAGTTTTCACTTTTTTCATTATTTCTATTTGGTTATAGTTTTTTCATTGCTTGAGGTAACGTTTCAAATATATTAGAGAATGTTCCTACAAAAAATGATTTAGTTTCTAGTTTTATTCAACTTTGGGAATACTTTCATATACACTGTAACAATCCCTGTGAATTTAAAAAATTTCAATCTTTTTGTTTTCGAGATATCAGTTGTTCAATATTTAAGGCGTTAACAAATATTTTCCTTCCATAAGGAATTGTTCCGAATTTCATTTAGGTAGTACTACCGATACCACAAGAGTCAAATGTGTGCTTTGTTTTAGGTTAGGTTAGGTCAGAAGTTAATGGGTTTATTCGACCCTCCACCGCGACCCATGAGGGTTTATTGTGGCTTACACCTATTCAAACTCGACCAAATAAACCCAGCTTCTTGACGAAGCCGATTAATTTGTATGGTGAGTGATCTTTCAGGTCAGATGGCAAGAGTGTGGTTCTACCAACATCAGAACCTGCTTCAGATACGGAAACATCATCCGTAGCAGGCAGCCTCCAAACGCGGACTACGATTCCGAGAATTGCATTTACCGGAAACCCTGAAAGTACGAAAAATCCTACATCGGTGAAACTAAGAGGCCATTAAAAGTCCGCATAGCCGAGCATAAAATATAAGTGAATCGGGATTGGTATAGCATGTTTCGACTCATCAACATAACATCAAGTGGTCCCAAGCTGAGATAATCCACAAGGAGGAACACGGGTTTAGGAGAAAATTCAAAGAAGTCGCATATATGTTGACCAACAACGCATTTAGCTAAGCTGGCGTGAAAATACGCAACACATGGAAACCCATAATCAATCGAAAAACGGCCAACTCCTCTCAAACGGTCAGTTCCCGCTAAACCGGTGAAGCGGAGAAAGGGAAGAGGTGATAGGTGAAAGCAGTCGAATGACCTATAAATAGTCATCTCTCGTAGGAGTAAGTTCAGTTATTACCCGAAGACGATTTTGGATCCTAACAATCGAAACGTCGTGGAGTCACTTTTAATTTTTATTGTTTTTTAATTGTTCAATTTTCAATTGTTGCTTGAATTTTATTTCATTGTAATTTCAGTTCAGGGTTTGGTTTGCTTATTATAATGGTTATTTCCAGCTACTCTTCTTTCAATTTCATTGATTCCTTCAGGAATTTAAAATAATATTGGACAATTGAAGTCCAAAATAATGAAACTCGTCATCATCTTTATTATTATCAAAAACCGCGTGAAAGCTGATGCTCAGTTCTTCGGCTATCCCACGCACCTTTTGTGACGGGTTAGTCTCTACCAGATTCCTCATATCCTCTTCCTGGATTATTATAGGTCGACACTTTGGGGCTCATTTTCGAGGCAAAAATCTCCGGAATGAAATTTTGCAAACTGAGGTCAAACAGTGCTTTCATTAACACTATCATTGCCAAATGCCTCGTTAATTTTTCAGGATGTTTCGGCAGCGCTCTGGTCGAATTTGAATGGAAAAATCATATTACATCAGATTGTAATGAGCTGAAAAGGGGCAAAAATTAAAATGTGGAAAAAATGAACATATAGAGTACAAATCAGAAAATACCACGACACAGTAAAATAAATATTTATTGAGATATGGAGCTACAAAAACACATGACATTGAAACAGACAAAACTTTTGAAACAACCTAAAATAACCGTTTGGGGCAATCGTTTGAATATAATTATAGATTTTAGTTTAGCTTATGCTCAGATCACTCAATACCAAAAGTGTGGGCAGAGAAAAAGTGATTGTAGTCACATAACATGATATAATTTATCTTTTCATCATTGTTATTTGATCATTATTTTGCGATGTATAGAAAACGGTATTTTTTCAAAAGAAGTAATAAAAACTGCTCGACTACCTACTGCCATTGAGATTTTTAATGAGCCGTAAAAAGCTGGCTGTGTTCTAGTTCACCTGGAATAATTAATAGGATTATTTGATTGAACAGTTTAGTCTCACATTCGCAATTCACAATTTCTTTCCAAAATTCATATGTGACGGAACATGTTAAAAATCAATTTTTACATATTCAAAAAACACTTCATTGTGGGATTTTCAATTAACAGTTTGAAAAATCGCGACACATATTTTTCTATACATCAGTATTGGAGAGTCTTGAATAAATAATTGAGTGTTATTCGAATGAATATAAATTCATAATTTCCTTATGGTTCCATTTCGTACAAAATGTATAGAAAACTTTTGAAGAAAAGAATAAAGCAAACAAAAACACAAGTTGCTCAATATGTGTTGTAAACCATTATTTTTGTTAGTGATGCAGGTTATGAAGCTTATATACACGCTATGGCAGCTCAATTTCCAAGGTATACAATGTTGTATTATTACAAATTTATTATTATTATTACAATATTATGTAAAATGGAGCAAAATTATTGGAAAATTATTTAGGTGATACTAGAAAATAAATATTTCGAAATGAAATCTCGAAATATTCATCAGTCCCAACTACATCCACCGTAGGTTCTGGTAAATGCCTGCCGAAAAACAAATACATCCCCGACTAATACCACGCTGGATATTGAATTATATCATACAGACATTTATGCAAGATACCTCACAGAGGTTAGTCTCGCAGGTGTTTCTTGTTCATCCAGAGTATATCTCGTGATATACTCCATATATCACGAGTATATCACCTACAGAACGGTTTGGAGGTAAGTGCTTGGGACTTGAGTAATTTCAACGCGACTCAACTGCATGTATGAAACCTTCGTCTAAGAGAACGAGTTTTAACTGGTAAGAGCAACATCTCCCAAACAGACCTCAAGCGTGGTAGTAGCCGGAGTAGTTGTTTAATGGAAGGCATTTACCAGAACTACTACGTACTAAAAAATAAATATTCCAAAATAAAATCTTGAAATATTCATCTCTCCCAACTACCTACACCGTAAGTTCTGGTTAATGCCTGCCGGAAGACAAATACTTTCCCGGCTAATACCATCCATCATCCAGGACATTTGTGCCCAAACACAAATGTTATCGATGCAGTTTTGAGACTTGGTTCAATTCCTGTTTTTCACGAGATGTAGCTGTAACTAGTTACTAATCTTTCTCTAAGACGAAGGTTTCATACATGCAATTGAGCCGCGTTGAAGTCAATCGAGTCCCAGGCACTTTACTCGAATAATTTCATCTGCTGGATGAACGACAAACATCTGCGAGATTAACCCCAGTGGGGTATCTTTCATAAATGTCTGTCAGATGTAACTCAATATCCGGCGTGCTATTAACCTGGGAAGTAGTTGTTTTCCGGCAGACATTTTTCAGAACCTACGATGTAGGTAGAGAGAGATGAATATTTCGAGATTTCATGTGCGTATGCAGTTTTCAGACACGGTTTGATTTTGGTTAGGTGATGTTAGGTATGAATAAAATACATCATTAGACTGTGTAAGCTTACTGATTTATATTTCAATTCATTTATCTTCAGAAGAAACTTAATTCATTTGAGTAACTATGATTTTCAGACAAACAAACTGATCACGGATGGCAAATTATTTCCTCTGAAGAAACCAGCATTGATGGTAAAACTAGAACCAGTTCAATACTTGCAACAACAGCTGGAGCTGAAAAAATAGATGATGGTAAAATCGGCTACGCAGCAAAGAATGAACAAATTGATGAAATATATCAAGATGGCGATGACAAGAATTTCATCAAGTCTGTAGGCATACAATCCAACACAATAGTCAAACAAGAGGCGGTGGGAGGTGATGAAAATAGTAATTTCCGAACAAGTTCCACAAAAACGTCTTCTGCATCTCGTGTAGTTAGTAAACAAAAATCTTCATTCGAAGACATTCCAATTAACATTGATGATATAAAAACGAATGTCACAAAAAATATATATACAAATGATGTTCCAAGTGAACTGAAGAATCATCCGAACTACGTCGAAGGAAAAACGAAAGTGACCAAAGAAACGAAGACTCTCTCTGATGGTACAGTCGTTACTACTACAAGATATGAAATCAAAGAAGGAAATACAAATCAACCGAAACAAAAATATTCATCAAATGTGAGCAGTTCGATAGAACAATCTTCGTCGTCTATGATATCTCCAGAAACACATTCATCCAAATCCACTAGTGATCAAAAAATGAAAGAGAATATGCTAGCTATCGAAGACAGACATGAAAATGAAGATATAAAGTCTTCTCACCAGAATAAAGCGACTTCTGATCAACAAAAAAAATCAATCAAGGGTCACACTGATACTCAGAGAGCATTCAGCAAGAATCTTGAAAATAACCTTGTCAAACCCAATGATTATATGCGAGATTTACCGAATCCAAAAGCTAAAAATGTTGAATCACTTTCAGATTCTCAGATTCTGGAAAACATCAGCACCATAAAAAATAACCAAGACGATATTGTAACAGAATATGTGAGAGAGAGCAGTAATATTTCAAATAAATCCATAATAATAGAAAGCGAACAGAAAAATCATGCCGAAAGTCATAAAAAGCAATCTATTTCTTCAAAAATTATTGATATGAATGTGAGAAAAAACGAAAAAGCTCCAAAAACCATTTCCCATGAACTATCTTCGCAATCTGGTAAAATAACACACAAGAAAATGATATCAGATCAGTTCTTAGACTTGGAATGTGATAATGAAATGAAAACAAGAAAAACTGTAGAGGAGAAATGCGAAGAGAAAAGTTCAACAAAACACATCAAAGAAACAACTATCAAAAAATATCCTTCAAATATTTATAGTGAAACAGAACCTCCAGATTATCCAAAGAGAGAACAAAACAAAAGTATAAAAACGCAATTGAGTGGGACTACCGAAACCAATGATGTATGTTACGAAACCACATATAAACGTGAATATACAAACAGAAAAATAAGTGTTGAAGTAAGTCCAACTCATGACGCATTCGCTCGTTCGTTGAGATCTATATCTCCTGAGAGAATGCCCAGTCGAGGAAGTCATGTGTCAAGCAATTCCTCTCTAAAGAGTAGTACCAGTCCAGATAATCCCCTAAGATATTCTCCAGAACGTCAACCGAGAGACAGAAGTTGCAGCCCTAAAAAGTCTATGGATCGTTTATCTGATACCGAAAATGTTATCCGTTCCAAAATATCTCCTGAAAGGAAACCACTCAGAAAATCATCACCTCCCAAGCGAACGGTAACAAACGATAATTTAACAATAAGACATACAAAGGAGAACACATATGGACGTAATATGAGTGAACCAATATCTGTGACAAAAAAATTTTCCACTGATATCAATACAAAGAATGAAATAAATTCCAGCACACTTACTGGAGAAAAAACCAACCAGAGATCTAGATCTCCGTCACCTGCTTTCACCATTGCAAGTGAAATAGAATATTTCAAGAATTCTGATGATGTTATTACAGATTTGGGTGTGGAAACAATAACAAATAATAGCACTCAGGTCACTAATATTGTGAATGAGCACCAAATTCACAATTTCGATGAAAGACCAACAACTTTGGAGATAACAAAGAAAACAAGAAAAATCACTGATCGATCACCTACATCGCCACTCACAGATATTGTTTCACCAAAAAAATCACCCAATAAAGAGTCTGTTCGAAGAAATAGTCTGAGATCTCCAACTAAAGAAGATTCAGATGACAAAACTTCAGAGTACTCTCCTCTCGTGAGAACTGATACATATGAAGAGAGATGTCGCCAAATACTTGGTATTACTGAAAATACGGAAAAGAGAAGAAGTAGTTTAGAAAAATATAAACGAGACGCATTAACTAAAATCGAACACATACAATCAATTAAAATAGAAAATTCTAGAAAAATCAAGTCTCCTGTAAAAACAGATGATATATTGGGAAAAAAGAGCCCAACAAAACTAAAACATACAGAATTTCCTGCTAATCGTCCAAGAAGTGTAAGTCCAAATAAAACTGCCACAAATGTATCGTCAGAAATTATTCCACAGACAAAACAATACTCTGTGAAATCTCCCGAAAAAACATCAAAGAAGCAGTACTCTAGAGAAAACAGCCCAACGAAAGTGTTAGAAACTTTTTCCAGAGACTCCACCAAACCAGATTACCAGAAAACATATGAAAAAGTACCTCGTGAAAAATCTCCACTGAAAAAAAATGTAGAAGTCATGTTAAAACCCACAGAACAGGTAACCAAATTCGAACAATCTCTGGAAAATCAACCTATAAAGCACCATTCTGAAATGGATTGTACAACCACTAGTACAACTGAAAAATCTCCTCTAAAAGAATCCCTAAAACCTTCTTCCAGTAAAGAAGGAAAACATATATCCCAAATAACAAAATATTCATCTCAAATTGAAAAAAATCCACACAAAGATCCATTGAAGCCTTCTTCAGGTAAAGATAATCAGTCGAAAAGAGTACCTGAAGTTTCCGAATATCCACCTCAAACTGAAAATATTGTTATCAAGGAGCCTTTAGAACCATATACTCGTGCAGAAAAGAGGATTCCGAACAAAGATACCCCAAAAAATAATATTTCAGATCTACCTGAAACTGAAAAATCTACAGTTAATGGATCTTTAGAAGCATATATCGACATACAGGTGGCAAAAAATGAGTCACCAAGAGTTGCCAAAACGCCTCTTCAAAATAAAAAATCTCCCATGGGGAAGCCTTCAAAATTTTATCGAGAAACATCTAAAATTATTGAAACTCCATCTCAAATAGAAAAAAAAATTCCATTGAAGGAGCCTCTTCAGTCATTTTCAATGAAGGAACCTCGCGATTCATCTCCAGGCAAAGAAATTACAAAAAAGGAAACTTCTAAAATCCAGGTAAACAGATCACAAATCAAGAAACCTTCGAAAGGTGAACGAGATGAATTCTACTACCCCTCTCCAAATCCATCAAATGAAATTTCCAAAATTACAGAATATTCACAGCGAATCCCCGTGAAAGATGAATCTGAAAAAAAAGTAACTGAAAATATAACATCAGTGTCTCAAGTAAACATATCTACAATTGAAAAACTAATTACAAAAGAAGAAACGATTGATTCACCTACGAAAAAATATTCAGAAACAGGAAATTATGTGAAACAAGAACCTAAATCAACGAAAGTTTCTTCACTATTGAAAGATGAACCCAAGAATTATAATAAAAAAAATAAAACGAAGGATCAACCAGAAAAAATTGAATGCGATACTCAAGACAATACCAAAGAAAACATTAGCAAGGTCAAGGAACAAACTTTAGTTGAAACAATTTCCTATCTGGATGAACAAATAAAACAAAAAAAACAAAAAAAATTGGCACTCCCAACAAATTCTTCTTCCGGAAATGATCAAAAAATAGAAACAACGTTCACAAAACAGAATAAGCCTTATTTGGAAGATAAAATTCCGGTAGAGGAACCCTTGGTTACTAAAAAGTTTTTAAATCCACTTTGCCATGATGATGGAATTGAAAGAAATAATATAACCCGAAATATTGTTCTGAACATTAACGAAAATACTCAAATTCCCAATACACAGAAACCACGTGATAAGAAAGTGACAACAAAAAAATTCATTGAGAAGGAACGTAACCTAACAGTTGCAAATAATAATAACAAAATCCCTCAAACGAAGATATCTTCAAATGAAAAACCAGACACCAGATCGGTGGATGAAAATAAAATCAGAATAGAAAAACATAAAACTGATCCAACCAACAAAACATATTTAGAGAAATCGATGGATTATACTGATAAGTATTTCAAACCTCATGTAAAGGAAACTATCAAACCGAGATTGGATAAGCATTCAAAACCAATTGCTTCACCTGATTCCAAAATAGCTAAAGACACCCTCCATGCACAAAAGACATCTACAAAAACCAATACTGTCACCACAAAAACCATAAAGGTGAAACCAGAAATGAATGGAGACTTAGGAAAAAAATTCAAACCCAAAGAATTTGCGAAGCCACAAACTGGAACAACGAAATCAATAATTATTGTGCAGCCAAGTAACAAAATACCTAGTCCACAAAAGTCAGGTCAGCACCTGAAAACTTCCAATTCAAAATATATCACAACTGTGAAAAAAACCATTCACACTCCAGAACAAAATGTGAAATCTAAGCCTAAATCACCTATCAAATATGTTGTTGATATTAAAAAAACCCGTGACAGTCCAATTGTTAAACACCAAAATGACGAATTAACGACTAAGAGAAATATGGTAACAACTACAATCACCTTAACAACACAAACAAAACCTAATAGTGCAAAATCACCAATTAAAAATAAAATGAACATTACGAAGGAAATCATAAAACCGTCAAAATCAGTACATTCAAGGCTTGAGAAACAATCTGACGTGAATAATATTTCTGACTCCGAAGAAGAACACTCTGTCATCGCTAGCTTAGAAGGTTTAGTTATTGATGTTTCAAAAAATATTGAAGAGAGTGGAAAAGACCATATTATAGATATGCTATCAACAACCAACAGTGACACTAAAGTAGTTCATCCAGAAGTTAATAGAGTTGGAAGAAAATATGAAAAAAAATGTATAACTACAAAGACGGTAATAATTAATAACAAAGAATCTCAAGATAGAGAAATTATTGTTGATTTACAACGATCCAAATCATCACGTGAACCTACTCCAGACAGACTGTGTCCCGTTCCACTATCTTCCGATGACGAACCTATTGATATTCCTAGATATCCCGATGAAGTTGTTGAACCTGACGACGGTGTTTTCAAAAGAAAACCAAAAAAACTTTCAGATATTCCGATTATTGAATCGGAGGATACTAAAGAATTCTCTCGATTCATTGAGGTAACTGATACTAAATTAATTACTGATGTTGATAAAGTTGAAGAGATGGATGATAGTTTATTGAGTGTTAACAAAAAGATCAGTAAATTTTCCGATAATGTTGAAAAAACCGAGAAGGAATATAAAAAGTTAGGTCCAGCACCTAAAGTCGAAAGACAAAAATTAGAAATTACTGAAGATTTAGAATCCGATGACTGTCTTCTCAGTGTTTCAGACAAAGTGACCAAGTTCATTTCAACTGCCGAAGACCTTATCACTCATAAGAAACCTCAGATTCGCCGAAAAAGTCCAAAGTGTAGAAATAATCTAGACGAAAAAATTGAATCGAATAGTGAACTTTTCCATAATTTACCACATTCGAATCAGTTGACCATAAATGGGCATGAATTAGTACCCAAAACAACAAAAATAGTTGACAGTGATAGTGAGATTTGTTCAAAGCATGATTATATATTTAATGTTACAGATGAAGTTTCTAAATTTATTGCAACTGGAGAAGAAATGACAAGTAATAATGAGGCTCCAGTTAGTTTAGCAAGGATAGAAATTGAACCTAAATGTAATCTGGATAAAAAATCTCCTGAACGAAAAATGCCACTGAGAGGTGTTTCCGATTCTGCTGATATGAGATCTATGGAGGAAACCACCATTGTTACTTCAAAAAACTTAGCAACTGATATAGAAGCAAAAATACCAAATGAAGATGAAAAATGTCAAAACGATGAAGGAAGAACCTCACCAACGAAAAAAAATTCATCTGATTTTCTTAACAAGAAGCTTAGTCCCACCCGAAAACCTTCAACAGAGTATCGGTCGCCAATGAAGTTTATTTCAAAAGATCACGTCGAAGTATTCTCTACAAAAAATGAAGAGAAGGATTCATCACTCGATCCCGTTGAAAGTACACCGACCAGACGCCCTTCAAATGAATACTCTAGCATCAAACGATCTAAGAACCAAGATGTTAAGTACTGTCGAAAGGAAGACGAACCAGCTGATAATACCCCGAAATCAACCAGAAAACCATTGCCTGAGGAACTTAAACGGGTTCTGAGTTTTACAGGTCATATGAGGAGTACAGAAAGTATCAAGAAAGCTAAAGCCGTGTTTGAAAATATATCCACCAGTGAACCAGTCTTTAATCGAACTGGCGTTTCTACAAAGTCAACGGTATTCGACAAACATGATGTTGATACATCAGTTGGTGACACTGTTATGGATAATACAAGACGATTGTCCCGAAAAAAACTGAATTATGATGACGACGAGGAAAACATACCCGTGAAAACAAAATTACTACTGACCAAAACCCCCTCTAGATCTGTCTCTCCTGAAAAAGAATCATCCAGATCTGCTTCTCCTAAGAAACCTGGAAATCGTGATTCATTGCCTGACCGTTGTGATATTCCTCATTATATGCTTCCTTTAGATAGAAAACTCAGTTTGCATGAGGATGATAACAATGAAGTTATATCACACTTCTCTCCTACTCATCCGACATCAGTTGGAAATAAATCGAAAGTTACAACATTTGGGGTGACCTTGAGAAAAACCGAGCCGTGTAGAGTTGTTACCACCACGACCAGTACTGCAACCATTCCTGGTCAAATAGAAATTTGTAGATCGAACTCGCCTGAAAAAAAAGGAAATCGCGGATCATCTTCCAATCTCGATGATATTCCCCATTATATGTCACCATTAGACAGAAATCTTAAACTCCAAAGTCCACAAGAACAAAATTATTCTTCAGTTGAAACGTCATCACCTACATTAGATAAAGAATCAAAAATTACAACATTTGGAGTAACCTTGAAGAAAACCGAACCTAGCAGATCAATAACTACTACAACCAGTACTGTAACATCTCGGAAGGAAACTTCGAGATCACCAAAAAAAACAAGAAATCGCGAATCATCTCCCGATCTTGACGATATTCCCCATTACATGCTGCCGTTAGAAAGGAATCTTAGACCTCAAAGTCCACATGAAGAAATCGCAACAGACGGAGAAACGAAAAATTCTGAAATTGGTACAACTGTAACTACTATAACTAGAACCTCTTTTCAAAAAGATATTTCTAGATCTACCTCCCCCGATAAATCAAGTAACTTTGAACCACCCGCCGATCTTGATGATATTCCTCATTATATGCTTCCTTTAGACAGAACTATTAGGCCACATAGTCCACAGAAAGAAGTTATTGATACAACCACATTTCCAACCTCGCTAATGCCTATCGGAAACGAGTCAAAAACTACAAAATTTGGAATTACCCTGGGAAGAATCGATTCTGGTAGAGTAGTCACTACAACAACCAATGCTACAACTATCTCTCATGAACAAAAAGAAACATCAATCACTTCAGATGAACGTATTACCGAAGAGGACATCGAAAATATATTTGAGCTTTTTGTGCTAGAAGAATTGGTAAGTGATGTTCACATTTCAAGTTAATATCATCAGAAAACTTTGAAAATCGAATCTAACTTATTCGTATTAAATCAGGCCGTATTTATGAATTACGAAATCAGTTGATCAATCAATCGTGAAGTTTTTTTAGACAAAATCGGAAAGATTTTTCTAGCTAACAACATGCTTTCTCAAATGTGTTGTGGGTTCCTATATTAGCTTGTTACGGCCAGATCGATGATCAACACACTTTGTATAACTTTTTCAATTGATTTCGCGGAATGCTATACCTTTTAGTTATTAATTTTGAACTAGCCGAACTTGTTAAAGATCGTACGTGGATTTGAATGCTTATGTATTCATTTATAAATTTCATCTCCAAACCGTACATTTTAATTCTTTCATGAGGTACTTATCTTGGATTTTGGCGTCGATCGTTACTATTATAGGAATGTAGGCTTTCACGGCTTGAGTCAATGTTTTGGTTGGTTTCCGGGTTTTGCCGTGGTTTTCTTTGGTTATGATCCCCAAATGTTTCAACTTCAACTGCGACAGTCATCTTCAGTGGCGTGGTCGAAGTACTCTTATTGGCGTATCAACGTCAAGAAGAGTAGTTTGAAGAAGAGTACTTCGACCACGGCAAAACCCGGAAACCAACCAAATCAGATCGTTACTATATTACAAATTACTTTAAGACTGAAATATTTTCTTCTATTTGGACATCAATCTCTGCAAGCAGTGGAAAATTTCAATGTATTCCTTTTTTTAATCCTCTCTTGGGTTTTTCAATTTCAATTGTTGCAAAAATTATCAGTGTGAAAGCAGCCATGACTTCTATCCATGGTTTTGTCGAAGCGTCGCGCGAGACCTTAATCAGCGGCTCCCAAAATGGAGATCAAATTCGTGGCCAGCAATGACTTCACTCAATTATCTCAAAGAAAAATTCGAAATTCCTTTAGCATACAGAACAAAACCCATACGTTGAAATATTTGGCCGTATATAATAATGAATAAGAAAAATCCATAATTTCTTCAAGTATTTCATAAATGGTATTTTTCTTCGTTAAATGTATTTAATTTGGCATGAAGAATGAATCCCAGATGTTAGAATATTTGACTATATTACTATGAGAGGTGCTGAATGAGACCTATATCTCAAAATATGTCACCGGGCAGAAAAACTACCCCCTCACACACTTATGAGCTTTTTAAATAAAATGCAGTAACTCTATCAAAATATTAGTGGATGGGAATTTTTTTGCATGATTACATCACTATGGAAGGTGCTGAATGAGACACATCTCGAAATATTTTGTCGGGCAGAAAAACTACCCCCACACACCCCTATATCTAACTCCATCATAATATTCGTGGATGGGGATTTTTTTTGCATGAAATTGAGTTATATACAAGGGTGTGTGAGGGTAGTTTTTCTACCCGACAAAATATTTCGAGATATAGGTCTCACTCAGCACTTGTCATAGTATGTATTTATTCAAAAAAAATCCCCATCCACGAATATTCAGATGGAGTTATTGAATTTTATTCAAAAACATATGAGGGTGTGTGGGGGTAGTTTTCCTGCCCAGGAAAATATTTTATGCAAAAAATTCCCCATCCACTAATATTTTGATGTAATTATTGCATTTTATTTTAAAAGCATGTAAGGTTGTGTGGAGGTTGTTTTCCTGCCCGGCAAAACATTTCAACATATAGGACTCAATCTGTATGCCAAATTAAATACATTCAATGAAAAAAAATCCCATTCATGAAATACTTGAAGAAATTATAGATTTTTCTTCATACGGCCAAATATATCAATATATGGGTTTTGTTCCGTATGCTAAATTGAATATATTTCATGAAAATAATCTCGACTCACGAATGATTTGAAGAAATTTCGGATTTTTCTTTGAGGTAATTGAGTGAAGTCATTGCTGGCCACGAATTTGATCCACATTTTGGGAGGCGCTGATTGTCGAGTCTCGCGCGACGCTTCGACGAAACCATGGCTGGAAGTCGTGGCTGCCTTCAAAATAGTCAGATTATGAACGTCTATCCTGTGCTTCAATTTCTCATGAAGATAGGGTGGTGTGCTTGATTTAAATATTCGATCATCAGGAATAACATATCTCAGTTTGATAGGTGTACAAAGTCGATTTTCAGTGTTACAAATTTTTGAAATATTTCCACCCCATTTTCACAACCTCAGACGACCTATAAAACTATAAGGTGATGTTTTTCTCGTTGATTCGATCATCAGGAATAAGATATCTCAGTTTGATAGGTGTGCAAAGTTGATTTTTTATATTACAAATTTTATAAATATTTCTATTCCATTTCCACCCCTTCAGACGGCATGAAAGCTAGGATGGTTCTTTTTTTGACTAAGTCAGTCAACAAACGTATCATATTGAAAAATGGTAGGTGTTAATAGTTCAATATGTTTTTCTCAGTGTACTCTGTGGGAGTGGATTACTTCACACCCGTGGTTTACGGGTGTGAAGCCTAAACAAATTATACTGACAATCATGAGTCAATTACACTTTGTAGAGTCATAAATTGATATTTTATTAATCAGCAACAATACGATATAATCTTTTATTTTCTTCAACTTTATTTGGCAGCTCTATCATGAACATCTTCGGGTATATTTCCTCTGGTTGTTTTCTTCTTATAGTACTTATGAGACACAAAGAAGCTATAATATGACCCTAACCTAAAAAATCAGAAGGAAGATTATAAATGTTCAAAAAAAAATCTGTTTTTCCGTTAATCAGCTGTCGCCCCCATACGAACGACAACTCTCAGAAGTTGAGAAACTTGTGTGTATATAACATAAAAAATTAATACTTGAGACATACAGTCCAAGGCTAAAAATTAACATGCATATGTTTATAAAACTAAAGTTACAACATAAGTAACAGCTACTTTCAATGATATCATGAAGACGCAGTAAAGAGTTAATAGGTCACCAAAGAGATTTCTGGGACCGCGGAAATTCAGCTTACAGCACCAATGAGGGCTCTGAACGGCCTACGTAGAGACTACACCATTGACGTATATGGGGTGTGTGCAGCGTTAAAGAAAAAAACATGAATGGTTATGCGAAAAAACATGGCTGCCATCGAGGTTTACCGGGTGTTGTGTGTGCAACGTTAAAGAAAAAGACATGGCGGTTAAGCGAATAGAGTACACAGCGTGTGAAGCGTTGAAGAAGAAAACATGGCCTTCAACGTGAAAGAAAAAACATGGCTGCCGTGGAGGTATACATGGTGTGTGCAGCGTTAAAGAAAAAACATGGTAGGTGGAGTGCAGCGTTAAAAAAAACATGACGTTTAAGCGAAAAAAATGGCTGCCATCAAGGTATACGGGGTTTTATGTGTGCAGCGTCACAGAAAAAACATAGCGGTTAAGCGAAAATACATGGCTGCCATCGAGGTATACAAAGTGTTGTGTGTGCAGCATTGAAAGAAAAACATGGCGATCAAGCGAAAAAACACTGCCATCGAGGTATACAGGGTGTGTGCAGCGTTAAAGAAAAAACATGGCAGATAAGCCAAAAAACATGACGACGGGTGCAGCGTTGAATAAAAACGACATGGCGGCGGGCATTGGGAGGAGTACACAGCTTATGCAGCCTTAAAGAAAAAACATGGCCACCTTCGAGGTATACAGGGTGTGTGCGGCGCTAACTCGATGAATTGCCGAGTCCTGATTAGCAAATGTTCTACAGGTGAGAAAGCTACTGGAGTGCCTGAAAAATGGTAGTTTATTAGTGAGAGATCTGGGGAGTATGGTGGGTGAGACAGAGTTTCGACGCTGAATTCTACAGGTGAGAGAGCTATTGGAGTGCTTAAAAAGATGGTAATCTGTTGGTGAGAGATCTGGGGAGTATGGTGGGTGAGGCACAATTTTGATGCTGTCGTCAACAAGTTTCACAAACCGCCGTACGAAAATAAGGACCAGCATCAAAATTGCACCTCATTCATCATACTCCTCAGATCTCTCGCCAACAGACTAATATCTTCTCAAGCACTCCAATAGCTCTCACCTGTAGAATTCAGGATCGAAACTCTGTCTAACCCACCATATTTCCCAGATCACTTGCCAACAGACTTTGAGCTGGTGCAAGAGTCCTTCTGCCAGACATGGGACACCGAATAAATTCCAATCGAATTGTTCAGCATCAACTGTTTTTCGAGTGAACTCGTTGTATTTATAATACGAGTACTTTCTGAAAAAATACATGTGTCCATAAATATATCGAAAAGCACCGGTGAGATATCCTGGAGTTCCCGGAAATATATCTAAAATCCGTCCTCTGGTTGTTTTTACACCGGGTGTATCAAAAACTTTCACGTAAGATTCATTGCCATACAGTATGTAACCTTTTCCACTATTAGTTTGGAACATCACATTTATATCGGATGTTATTCGAATTGGATGATTTTCTTCGATTTCTAGACTAGAAAATGCTGCCACATAATATTCACGTTTATTTTTATCTAATGCAATTATTTCGTCTACTAAATTTTGAAAAATTTGATTAACTGAAGTGTTTTCACTCATATAATCAGCAATTCTCTCTGGTTTCTCAGGTATCAACATCTCATCCACATACAGCTTCCATAAATATTTGTTGTAAACTACATATAATCGGTGATTTGGTGATTCTGGAGCTTTTGTCAAAAACATAAAATCGGAGATTTTCACATTGCAAAGATTTTTAATTTCAGTCTGAGGGGTGTTGGAGGATGTTTTCTCTGTTATTTGGAAAGTATTTGCCGTTGATGTCTTCATTGTTATTTGGGGAGTATTTATCGTTGTTGTTGAAGTAGAACGATAAGTTGTTTTTAATGTGGTGTTACGTCAACCATATAAATATTAAAGGGCAATTTCGTCATCTCTTCCTAATTGAATTGTTTTTTGTTGGTACCAAGAAAACTTGATGGAAGTTTCTTGACTGCTATGTCCCAATCCAAGTACATGCCCAATTTCGTGAGGTAAGGTTATGAGAAAATTCGTACCAACGATTCTTTTTTGTCTAAATGAATTTCTCTATATTTATTATTCCCAGGTGAATAAGCATGGGCTAAAACTGTCCCGGGACCATCAAACTCATATTGACACAATCCATTACATATACAGTCTAGTTGGAATGGATGTCTTCTTTGTACCAACGATATCGTTATATCGGATTTCTTGATATACGTCAAACGAACATACTCGAATTTCAAATTGGAAATATTCTCCCATAAACTAAATGCTTTTTCAGCATTGAGCAACATTTTGATAGTTTCTTGAGGAAAATACCATTTGATATTTGTTGTTTTTCCATTTACCCTTGATTGTGAAAGCGTTTTCAGCGACTACACATCCTGGTCCTTAATCGAACTCAGAGTATCTGAGTTCAGTGTACCATCTACGAGAAGATTATATTTCTCTCGGAAACTGGTCATACTCGATTCAAAATCTACGAGAGAATTGTTATTATCGATGTTACCATCGATAATAAATGTTGCAGTATCTATCTCGATATGGTAGGGATAGATACTGCAACATTTCTTCTTTCGCCATCACATTTTCACAAGTAGTGAGGTACGGAAAAAATATAATCATCCACCACAACTTTTTGAAACAATACTGAATCCTCAAGTCATTGTTCATTTTTATATATGGTACTTGTGAGAATGTGTCGGCGAGATGTTACAGAAAAAAAACATGAAGCACTCAGCCTCAACTCCGTTAATAATGATCTGCGATCAAGAAATGAATGAATAGTGAGTGATGGGAAGTAAAAAATAATTTACAAAGCACCTTTAAAGGGTTGGAGTTTCGACAAATCGACGTTTTAAACGACGTGTCAGAATTTTTAATTTTTGAAATTGAGCCCTACATTGCCACTTCAGCTTTTACAAAAATATTATTTTCAAATAATTCAAGTTTCCAATTTGAATGATTACTTGAATATGAGAGAATGAGGAGTGGTTTTACTGGCTTGAAATCACTGCCTGAGATAATGTTGAATTCGTATTTTGGACCCAGTTTAACCCTCTTGTGAATCAGTCTAAAATATCAATCAACTAACTGAATTCTTCAAAATGATATCTGATCCTTTTTATATCATCAATTCTGTGTTGATAATCAATGAGAATACCCTGATTATTAACTGGGAATTCAGAAGTAAAAGTTTTGATTGTCTTCCAACTGTCAATGTGTTGAGATCGGCATTCCCACGAAACAATTCATTGATGATATGTCTAATGAATTATCAGGTTACGGCCCTGGCTCACGTATAACCGAATTTGTATCCGCAAGTCTCAAAAATTACAATTTCAGACTCTGGAGTACTGAAGATCAAAATTTTGAAGTCGTTTGCAAGGTGAAGGGCATATGCGTGAACTATAATGCCTCACAGTTGATAAATTCCGACTCAATAAACAAAATCATTCTGAACCCTGGACCTCTCATTGAAATTAAAAGCAAACAAATGAAACATTCCAAACCTCCCACGATCAACCGATTATCTTAAACGGTTTGCGGTCTTTCTGTCACGCGTGTAAAATGGAATAATGGGAATACGTTGTTTAACTTGCGTTTCGATCGTTTTATCGCAATATATTTTTGTGAAATATTCAATGCGAATTTTAAACACGCGTCGAGAGATCGTAAATGACAAATGACTATTGGTCATTATTTTTTCCATTACTGAAAAACTATAGATTGTGGAATGACTGTACGCTTCAATGAAGAGGATCGCACTTTGAAACGCTTGATCCTCGTTACCACTTTTATTTCCCAACGGCATCCTTTATGAATTTTTATGATATTTTCATTCACATGTGGTCTTCTCGGTCATCTACTCTTGATGATACTAATGAAGACTTTTACTCTCAATAACACTTTGAATGAAATTCCATTTCCTTTACGTTCGAATGAATTTCTATTCTGGGTTTCTATTTCACATGGGAGTAATTTCAAATTTTTTTTCTCAAATTCAAATCATTGAAAAATCGATAGTACACTCCAAATAAGCCACAATATAAACGAAGGAGATCTCACATTGAAACGCTATATTCTCGTTACCGTTCTTTCCTTTCTCAAACGACACCCTTTATAAATTTTTCTGCTATGTTCATCCATGTAGTTTTCTTGGTCAACTCCTCCTCCTGATGATACCAACTTAATTAACAAAGATAAGGTCTTCTGACACGTTGGATTG
This sequence comes from Leptinotarsa lineolata, assembly GCA_015342045.1. Lineage (NCBI taxonomy): Eukaryota > Metazoa > Arthropoda > Insecta > Coleoptera > Chrysomelidae > Leptinotarsa > Leptinotarsa lineolata. Next base: position 2,302 of record WOGR01000427.1, on the reverse strand, counting down.
CACGTCATGCACAATATAAATTGACATACACCCACATTTCCTTCATTTCGAGTTGTTTTTTTACCAACTTTGTATCTTTCAACATGATGTTTACTCATCACTATGAACCTTCGCATATAATTTTTCGCTATTGCGTATTTTCGGCAACTTTCCCCCTGTCATATACCTACATGAAAATCCACGCAAATTTGATATAAATTCCTCACTCTATATCATGAAGACTTTTTCTCTAAGTCAAAGGATATTTCGATTCTGGTTCCTATCACAAACGATTTACTGCCTTTTTCTTGAATGTTATTACTATTTCAATACGTATTTTGGAACACTAAGCATTTTGTGTATGCGCTTATATTTTTTTGAAAACATGTATCAATAAAAAAAAGTTTTTTCGGAACGATTGAAGCGTCCAAAATGATAATTTGAACAAATTATAATTCCGCTCAATTTTCGATGTGATTGAAGTGACAAAATTGAACGCTTTCCCGCATGATATCTTTGTAATTTTTTTGCTGTGATTTTCGTATCAATTTTGCATTATTTTTCGTAGCATTTTTCAATGCGAATCATATGGGTTCTTGCAAGAAATAGGGTGTTGAGAAATTCATTTTATTCGATGCAATTTGACAAAAATGATCATTTAAACGCATTGAATTTCTGACATTTTTTTGGTACGTTCTCGTGAAAAAAATGAACGCTTTATCGCATTATCTTTTTGTAATAATTTCGATACGCGCATCAAGAGATCATAAATTACATCTGGTCTTCTTCAACTTCTCCTGATGATATCAAATTGGTTGACGAAGATGCTGATCAGTGTCCTTCTGCAGGATCGCACGTAAAAATATTATGTAATTTGAGTCCTCACCATCTCATTTATATTCGTACCGTTTTTCGAACACTTCATATTGCGCGTCATCTATGTTTTTTCCTTTGTCATCTCCTGATGATGACAACTTGACTTACAATAACACCTATGATACATACTTCACATTGAAGTCATGTTTTTTTTTGAATTCTGTATTTTGAGACACCCTGTACACACTGACGTCATGTTTTTTCTTAAATGATGTATTTTTGCTACACCTCGTACACATTGGCATCATGTTTTTTCATAAATGATGTAAATTGAGACATCCTGTAGACAGTGAGGGATCACACATTGGAACGTTAGGGCCCCGTTGACTTGTCACGATTTTTCTTCAATGACGTATTTTTGTCGCACTTTCTACACCGTGATGTCATGTTTTTTCACGAATGCTGTATTTTGACGTGCCCTGTAAACATTTAGGGATCGCACATCGAAACGTTAGGACCCTGTTAAACTGTTAACTTTTTTCTCAAATAATGTATTTTGTCACACCTTGCACACACAAACATCATGTTTCTTCTTAAATGATGTATTTTGACGCACCCTGTATAATCCGCCCAATGTTCGCCGCCATGTTTTCTTATTTAACGTTGGCAGCCATTTTTTTCTTAATGCTGCACATACCCTGTATACCTCGATGGTAGCCATATTTTTTTCTTCAACGCAAGCAGCCATGTTTTCCCACGCTGCACACACAACACTATGTATATCGCAATGGTAGCCAAGGTTTTTTTCTTTAACGCTGCACACGCTGTGTACTCTACTCAATGCCCGCCGCCATGTTTTTTTCGCTTATCCGTCATGTGTTTTTTTTCAACGCTGCACTTAATGCCTGCCGCCATGTTTTTTTGCTTAATCGCCATGTTTTTTCTTTAACGCTGCACACACCCCGTATACCTCGATGGCAGCCATGATTTTTCGCTTAACCGTCTTTTTTTTCTATATAGCTGCACACACAACACCCCGTATACCTCGATGGCAGCCATGTTTATTCGCTCAACCGCATTTTTTCTTCTTCAACGCTGCACTCCGCCGCCATGTGTTTTCTTCAAGGCTGCACACACTATACAGCGTGACTCACGGTCGATGGTAGGTTAGACGTTTCTGGAAAACGGAAAGCATGATTTTCCTGAAAATTTCACCTCTCACATTTCCTCACCTGTTCTATAGATTTAAAATATTTTCAGCATTGCGGCGTCGCCACTTCCATCGAAAAGTCCTAGCAACTTTATTTTTTTAAATGGGACACTCCGTATATTAATACATTTTTGGAATCGCTCTGGTATTTTAATACTTTTTCGTTGATAATATCTTATACCTATCTCTATCTGTTTTCAAGATAAAAAATAAATTGTGCTAAATATGGTCCAAAACATAGCCTTAATTGAACTTAAGTACATCAGTACTCTCAATTCATGAAAAGTTGATATTTTG
>WOGR01000426.1:0-25876 GCA_015342045.1 Leptinotarsa lineolata | reverse complement strand
ATATAGTCATTGGAATATTTTGAAATTATCTAACCTCTTATATACCTAATGATGATTCATTCTCTTCAGGCCCGCATGGAAGTAGAAGACCTCTTCGTAGACCTGGCAGATGGAAAGAAACTATTGAAACTTTTGGAAGTGATATCTGGTGAAAAATTAGCCAAACCTAATAATGGACGAATGCGGGTACACAAAATTGAAAACGTCAATAAGAGCTTGGCGTTTCTACACACTAAAGTTAGATTAGAAAGTATAGGAGCAGAGGACATCGTAGATGGAAATCCGAGACTTATTCTCGGTCTTATATGGACAATCATTCTGAGGTTTCAGATACAAGAAATCGAAGTACCAGAGGTAAGACTTTGGTCATTGTTAATCATCAATGTATTGTTGGTAGTCATAGTCAGAAGCCAATCTGAGTGTTTCATGTTATTTTTGGTCTAATTCAAAGTAAAAACCAATTTCGTATGGAACTCCTTATGTTGCTGTCTTTATTGATATCACAGTGTGCGTTTTTGTCAACAAAAACGAGAAGGGTTATCACCAGTCAAAGATTCTGGGCGATAACTAATTTTTATCCTTTTCAGGATGAAGATAATGAAAGCTCCGAAAAGAAATCAGCCAAAGATGCCCTCCTCTTGTGGGCTCAAAGAAAAACCCACGGATATCCCGACGTTCATATTACCGACTTTTCGTCTTCCTGGAGAAACGGATTGGGTTTCAATGCTCTGATCCACGCGCATAGACCCGATCTCTTCGACTTCAACAGTTTGAGAAACAACAAAAACATCGACAATCTCAACCACGCTTTCGATGTTGCTAATAACGAACTGGGTATTCCTAGTTTATTGGACGCCGAAGATATCGACACTTCGAGGCCTGACGAGAAAAGTATTATGACGTATGTCGCTTCTTATTATCACACGTTTGCTCGAATGAAAAATGAGGAGAAATCCGGTAGACGTATCGCTAAGGTGAGTTTTTATCATTTTTTATTCTTATTTTAGGGTTAACTCATGGGCTGGAGATCATTGTTCTATAGATGGCGCCTAAGTACCTCAATATGTATAGTTAAATTGGTTGATTAGTATAGAAAAATGCATTATTATTGTGCCATTTGATGGGGTGAACAGCCGTAGAAGAGATTCTTTCAATATTTTCATTATTTTTTATAATAATTATTGGGAATTAATTTAAAATTGGGAAACGTACATTGCTCTAATGTTGTAATGGAATTCATAGTGTACATTCTATCTCGGCACACAATAATAAAATCAAATGAAAACATGTTTCATAATTGGTCATTAACACTGAGGGCCAAACCAAAAAGTTACTGCATAATGTGAATTTTGAATTGATAGATCATCAGTCAGATGGTGGATTCTGACAAAATGAAAGGCACCTACGACAGATTAACAACAGACCTACTCGACTGGATAAGAATCAAAATCGTCGAACTGGAAGATAGGAATTTCCCAAACTCTCTAGAAGGTATCCAAAGCCTTCTTCTTTCATTCGGCTACTACCGCACTCAAGAGAAGCCTCCCAAGTATAAAGAAAGAAGCGAAATCGAAGCCTTGTTTTTCAACATAAACACTCAACTGAAGGAGCTCAGGCAACCGGCGTTCAACCCAGCTGACGGCAAACTAGTCCAGGATATCGAGAGGTCCTGGAACACCTTGGAGAAAGCCGAGCATCGAAGAGAAGTAGCCTTGCGAGAGGAACTGTTGAGGCAGCAACGACTAGAGCAGCTAATGTATAAATTCGAACGCAAAAGTATCCTGCGAGAAGGATATCTGAAGGAAATGATTCAAGTTTTGTCAGATCCTCGTTACGGATCGAACTTGACTCAAGTCGATGCGACTGTGAAAAAGCACGAAGCCATAAGCGCAGACATCTTGGCCAGAGAGGAACGTATCCACGACTTGACCCAAATGGCGAAAGAGTTGATTAGGGAAAACTATCGCAATTCGGAGAGAGTGACCACAAGAGAAGCAGAAATCACTCAGCAGTGGGAGGAACTCAAGAAGTTATTGGAGAAACACAAGCTCAACCTGAACAGAATGGGCAATGTCATGTCGATTCTCAGAGAAATAGATACGACTTTGAACAGCATCGAGCAGCTGAACATTGACATGTCATCTTCGGATACGGGAATACACTTGATGGCTGTGGAGGAGTTACTGCATAAGCACGCTCTGCAAGAACTGCAGGTCACTGCTTTGGGAGACACGGAGAGGAGGTTGAAGAGGGTAGGGGAGCAACTGGCTGTCCAAAATCCAAAGGAAAAAGATATACTGAACAAGAAACTTGACGAACTCACAGCAGCTTATGATCAATTGAAGGTAAGAGAAATAAATTATTACGATTGTGAATTTTTTCTCTCAATTTTATCGAGGAAAATAATACTTACTCTGTGACGTTTCTAATAATTAAATCTTTTATCACAAACTCTTAAGATATCGAGATGTTTTCCCTGATATTTACTAGTTACATTTCTAATATTTTCTGTTTATTTGTTTCTGTGTTATCTTGATGGACCATTCATTATTCCTGAAAAAAATATGCTGGTTTATCATTGATTGTCCGACCAATTATCATGATTGGAGTAATTGCCTGGTTGTTAAAAGTTCTATAGCAAACAACACAGATCAACCTCTCTAGTCTAGTGTACAGAGACAGGTATGTAAATACTTCAAGATCTACCTTTTTCTGGAGCGAGAGGCTAGATGGACAACATACAATCGCGTATATTGCCAATTGCATGAAACAAGCTCATGCAGAACGTAGACTAAAGGTCGACATTGAAAGTCTCAGTATTTTGGAGATAACCTTCGACTCAATGCCTCCTGCAGTCAGCTCGGACCTGCCTTGTGCAGTCCTACTTCCGAGTAGAGTGGAGTGGGAGCAGGAAATACCAACAGCAGGCAAATGTTGGTTCACTGATGGATTGAAACACCTTCAAGTTCATTCCATTTCCTTGACTGATAGAGCATTATTAAAAGCAATTCTATTTCTTGAATTAAAATTTCCCAGTAACTGATGTTAAACTCCTAACTAGGAATCGACGATGAAAAGAAAGGCAGCTCTTGAGGAAGCCAGAAACTTCTATCAGTTTCTCCAGGACCAAGAAGACGAGGAAGCTTGGTTGATAGAAAAGCAAAGGATTTGTCAAGCCGGCATAACGGCCAAGGACCTGAGAGGCGTTTTGTCGCTACAGCAAAAGCACAAAGGTCTCATGGATGAAATCAAGACTAGAAAGAATATGTTTGATCAACTAGGAGCCACCAGTAAGCAGCTAATTTCGGAAAACCATCCTAGATCTGCTGAAATCCAACAGCACATCGACAGGAACAAGAACAACTGGGACATATTGGAAAAACTGGCGACGGAAAGAGCAAAGCAACTTCAAGATGCTGCGGAAGCTTATCAGTTTTATGCGGACGCTAACGAGGCCGATTCGTGGCTGAATGAAAAGACTTCGCTCGTAGCTTCCAACGACTATGGAACTGACGAACCCAGTGCACAAGCATTGCTGCAGAGACATAAAGATTTAGAAGGCGAAATAAACGCTTATCAAGGCGACATTCACAGTTTGAACACACAAGCCGAGAGACTCATAGCTTCCGGAATATCACATTTGGATTTGAACACGGAACCGGAAGTGGCTGAAGCTGTAGAGGATGTTCAATATGAGTACAGGTAAGTCGTATTATCATGTATCATCTAGAAATTGATTTTTTTGGTAATTGTAATTCAGGATGTTACCAACTGAAGTATGGGTGGAAGAACCAGTTGAAAAGACAGAATACAAAATCGTTCAAGAGGAGAAGAAGGTTCCCCAGGTGAAAGCTCTGTACCCCTTCAACGACCACGGCCTGAATATGGTAAAAGGTGAGGTCATGTTCTTGTTGAACAAGAGCAACCCCGACTGGTGGTGCGTTCGTAAAGCAGACGGTACTGACGGATTCGCCCCCGCCAACTATGTCGTTGAAATAGAACCGAGAATCATACTCATGAACCTGAGAAAACCAGAAGTTATCAAAACCGTTCAGAAAGTAAAGAAAACCAAGATGGTCAGGACGAAGGTCCCCGTTAAAGTTCTCAGGCAACCTTCTAGACCGGTCAAGAGGAAAATCGATGACAGTGACAGCGTACCAAAGAGGCAGAAGAAAATCAATGATACTTACAACCAGCTCCAAGATCTGGCAGCGAAAAGACGCGCTTTGCTGGAAGACGCCGTGAAGTTATTCACGTTCTACAAGGAATGCGATGACTTCGAGAAATGGATCAAGGACAAGGAGAAGATTCTTTCTGTCGATGATCCAAATGACAGCGTGGAACAGGCGAAGAGGAAATATGAGGTAAGTTAACAAAGCACTGATTATTATAGTATACGAGTGCATCAGTGATGCCTGAGTGAATGATAGCTGCTTTCTTATTTGAGATAGTAACTACCAAAATACGGGGGTCCAATAATCGTCAGGTTCATTCAGAGTGACTTGGAAGTTACGCTTTTAGGTTGGAGAGGGCCTGATAGTGGGAAGCAGAGGTTATGCCCCCTGGTTTCTTTTGTCCCTTCTTCAATCACTTGATCACTTCGCTATTGATTGAACGAGTTGCTTATCGAAATCTTCCCAATCTCACAGTTTTGATTCCAAGCTAGAACCGTCCAGAACCCTTGTCTGGATTTATACATGGAGATACATCGAAACCCAATCTGAAGTGTTCAGAAGAAAATTTCAGAACACAGTGACATGCATCCGAGTTTTCCCAAAGAAATTCGTTAAGTCGTCAATATGAGGTTGTCAGATTTGTCACTTCACTTTCTAAAACTGGATTTTACACTTATTCTTTTCAATTGTTCCTTCAAAGGTAACAAATACAAATGAACCTATTTTTTCTACTGTTTGTATTTATACAGTCCACTTTTTTCTTTCACTGTGCTTTCCGACAGGATTTAGGCTTTAATCTGCATTGAACACTTTAAGTGCTCAAATGAGGGTGCTACAAGAGATAAAAAACTGACAAAAAATAAGCCACCAAATAGTCGCAAGTCTGCCAATCAAGGGTGTGGAGCGAACAGGAGGTAGAAAGATAGAGAGAGTCTCTGCAGATCACCAGTCTGCAGAGACACTCCAGCTGTTTCACTCTTCTGTAATAAAAGCTAGAATGGGAAATTTTGAATTTTGTTTCAGAAATTCGTCACTGACCTATCCGCTAGTAACAAAAGAATGGAAGGACTTGACGCCGACGTGAAAGAATTCGAAAAACAAAAGAACTCCCAGATCGATAAGGTGAAAGCTCGCCACAGACAAGTACAGGCCGCTTGGCAGAAACTGAACCGACTGAAAGCGCAGAAAGAAAAGAGCTTGGAAGGAGCAAGCAGCGTCGAACTGTTCTACAAAGCGTGCGACGAGGCCAAAGACTGGATGCTCGAAAAATTGATGCAGCTCGACTCCGCAGTACTGGGACACGACCTCAAAACGGTGGAAGCGTTGAAAAGAAAGCACGAAAATCTCGAGAGAGAACTTTTGCCGGTCGAAGAGAAGGTCCACAAAGTCAACTTGTTGGGAGACGCGGTACAAAAAACTTATCCCAACGAACGGATGAACGTCATCCACAAACAAAAAGAAATCGACGATATTTGGCAGAAAGTGAAAGACAAATCGTTGGATAGAAGGGCTAGGTTGGAAAACGCCGTAGGGCAGCAAATTTTCACGAACAGCGCCAAACATTTGTTGGGGTGGGTGGCTGATGTTAAGAAACAGTTGAACGCCGACAATGTGGTTAGAGACGTGCAGACAGCCGAGGCGCTGCTCAAGAATCAAGAGGATCTTCTCCGAGATGTCGAAGCTAAGGAAGATGAGTAAGAAATATTGTTTTCGGGTGTTGTATTGTGTCGCTATCATTTTTTTTCTTTTTAGATTCAGACAGGTTGTAGATTTGGGAAGCAAACTTCTCAGGACTAACCCCGAGTTGGTGGATGTGAAAGACACAGTTGAGAGGTTACTGGCAGAACAGGCGGCCATAGCTAGAGGTTCGAAGGAGAAAGAGCTGTGGCTTCAGCAGTGCTTGGAGTTGCAGCTATTCAACAAAGAAGCGGATAATATTGATGCTGTAACTTCGGCTCACCTAGCGTTCCTAGAGTTTTCTGACCTTGGGGTGAGTTGCTTAGCTTTAAACTTATTTAGAGTCAAAGTTATAAATTTCTCTAATAACAAACTTTATGAGTCTTGAATTTTTGAAGACAGGTTTCGAATTTACCGCCTATAAACTCTTCGAAATAGGTGGCGCTAGTGTGGCATAGTGTAAATTATGTATATGATGCACAAAACCAAAAACGTACATGTCAGCAAACACAATGAAAAAAATGCAATGCATTTTGTATCAAGTAAGGGCAAATGTACCTACATCCGCAGTTATTGATAACTTTGGAAGGTATAGGAATAAGGGTGCTATTGCATTGAAAGTTATTAAACATGAGAGAACACAGTTTGTTAACGTAAAAAAGAAATTCAATGTTGAATTGAGTATGGAAAACGGTCACCATCAAGGTACAGTATATGGACCTGTTTTTTTTTAATCTGTTAAAATCTGTTGTTCCGTTGACCAGCTGTCGCCCCCCTACGAACGACCACTCTCAAAAGTCGAAACTTGTGCGAGCTAAGGACTAACGAGGTCTTACCTTTTAACGTGTGTTTTCTAACACTGGTTGGACGATAGCAAATGGAAATAGAAAGTCCGGCCTCGCAGTTCTAACCACCGGTTAACACAGCGGTCGATTGAGTGAGTGGAGCAAAGCACTCACGTCAACCCGACCGGCTACTCTCCCCTCTCCTTAAGCCCTTATTATTATTATTCTTTCATTCCATATTCAATTGTGATACTTGATTTCTCTTTAGGAGTCTAATGAATATTGATATTATATCATAATTGCTGACTGCCATCACAAATAATATTATATGTCATTAACAAAGGAGTTGATTATTATCAGTTGATATTTCTGCACAAAATTCGATGTAACTGCATACAGTTTTTTCATTAACGAATTCCAGAACTCTCTTGACGAGGTTGAGGCTTTGCATAAGCAGCACAGAGCTTTCGCTAACACTTTATCTGCTCAGGAAGATCGTTTGAATGCTTTCAGCAAAAAGGCAGACGAGTTAATTGACAAACAGCATTATGACAGCCAAGGGTAATGACTTTGTCTTTTCTCCGACTTCACATAAAACTCCTTGCTCCTATATTTTTGCAGGATCAACGACAGACGCAATCACGTTTTACAAAGGCGACAGGCCGTCAGGGACGCTTGTCAACAAAGAGCTAACGCTCTCGACGCGTCTAAGAACTACCAAGAATTTCGCGCAGAAGTTCACGATCTGCGCGTTTGGATGGCCGAGAAACTCAAAACAGCTTCCGACGAGAGTTACCGAGACCTTTCCAACCTCGAGAGAAAACTTCAGAAACACGAAGCTTTTGAAAGGGAGCTCAGGGCAAATGAAGGACAACTCAGGACTATCAACAAGCTCGGAATGGCCCTCATCGCACAGGAGAGCTACAACAAAGACGATGTAGCTAAAACGTTGCAAGAATTGAATAACGAATGGCAGCATCTGGTTGGTATTTCGTTAGAAAAGGGGAGGAGGCTACGTCAGGCCGTTGCCCAGCACGGCTATAATAATTCCATCGAAGATGTCAAGACCAAGCTGAATGAAATTGATGAGAATTTGAAGAGCATGAATGTCGGTACAGACTTGAGGTGAGTATCTTTTAGTGGTGATCGTCAGGTCTTCAGTGAACTTTAAAAGAGATATGAAATTACTAGTTCAGATAAAGAATTTGGAAGAAAACTGTTAGTATGGTAGATTTACAGTCGTATAAATTTCTCAAGAGACAGATCTAGTTTGTTCTTTAGGGGAGGTAAAATGAAAAGTACAGCTTGTTGAATCTAGGACGAAAGTTGAGAATTCTCTCTCTCGCTCTCGTTCTCACCATCTTCTAACGAAGGCGCATCGAGTGGGCGGGGCTATATCGAAATTTAGAAAGCCGCACTGTCTCAAACTTGACTGTCTTGATAGGCGAGTGGATGACGCTTATATTTGGCAATCGAAAGTGCTGGAATATTCTTTGGAATTCCATCGAAGCGCCGGTAGCGGTGTAGTTAGTTGGTTTATGGCTACCACTGGCGGCCGGCGTTATTTTTCGTAGGGCATGATTTATAACAGTACATAATTAATAAGTTGATAAGTTGTAAATCTCCTGACATTAAAGTAACAGTTTAACTTTGACTTATACTTAAATAATAGTTTATTAGTCGTCAGCAGTAACTAATTTAAAATGGTCTTTAATTTTTGGTGGAATGTAGAGAAAATATCAATTTGATCATTGTACCTGTTAGGCTTAGCCGGCATTACGGCTAAACTGCCGCGGATTTTAACTGCCTGATTTTGTGAGTAAAGGAAACTAATGGAAGCTATCGCCCTGACGATTTTTTCCCGCGACTGATTTTAAAACCATTATTTGTTACAGAATGGCGAGCGAGAAAAAACTGCGCCAGAATTTGTAGTTCATATTTGCGAAATTTTTGACGAAGTTTTTTTTCTGCTTCTCAGTATTAGAGCAACAACACATACAGCACTTTGAAAATCCATTTTTAAACTGAAAATCATGACCAGTTACGCGGTTTTTAATCGTAGTATGTGCGTCTGATTCTCGCCGCCGTGTTCTTTTGTTGAACTTCGTTCAACTAGTAGCTTTTCGAGGTCATAAGCCACTAATCTCACCTCGCGGAAATGCAAGGCCTTTTAAAGCGGGAAGGGTCGTCGATAGCATTATCTACCGCGGCCCTGACTAGGGGATTTTCGTGAGTTTCTGCCGTTTTGAAAACTACTCTATTTCGGGACTGTATACTTTCTCGTATAGTCGGAACATTCAGATCCCGTCTGATATTTACGTTCCGTATGTACCACGGAGCCTTTGTTGCCATTCTTAATTTCACGTCTTTCGCTCCCGCCAAATTGGAACGAGTCCAATGTAGCTTTCAGACGAAGAGCGGGAGCCGCCAGGTCTCGAGAGACAAGAGCTGTCACGTCCCCCTAGTTATATTAAAATGTATCGTTCTATTTCATCTCTCATCCCGTCCAAGTTTTGGGTGAAGTATGGTGGCAAAAACTACTGCATCATCGTGTTTTTGATTGATTAGATACAACACACTCTTGATCGTTGGCGTTTCTGTCGTCGAGGTTTGTGTCGACGGTTGAGAACGTATCGCGTGCGATCCATTTTACGACTGAGCTCAAGGAGCTAGGAACTAAAAAGGCTTCCGGTGTGAATGAGCTGTCGGTAGGAGTGATGAACGCTCCTGTATAGGGGCAAGAGACGTGAAGCTCTGCGTGTGAGAGTCCTTAGTGTTGCGAACAATTCTATATAAAGGAGAATTTTGAGATGAATTCGTTCTCCGAAAAGGTATGTGGAAAGAGTAGTTTATACCGTAATTAGCTGAAAACAGGAAAAAATTAAAATTTCGAAAAAAAATGAACATCAAGAGTACAAGTAGAACAAATATATATTGAGATATGGAGCTACATTAAAACGAACAAAACTTTTTAAACAACCCAATATTTAAGTTCATTCAAAGGAATATCGTGCTTCACACTTTCTTCCTCTTTCTTTAATCATTGACATGTTTTTTGTTAAAGATCTTGTCGGGATTTGATAAAACAACACGACTCCCTCGAGAACGATTTAGCCTTCAGTGCCAATCGTGTTGACGACCTCGTCAGTCAGAGCCAGAACTTGAGTGACGAAGGCCACTTCGATTCCGACCGCATAAAAGAGAAGGCTTTGGCTAGCCAAAAAGTATTGAAAGATCTCTATGCACCAGCTCGGGAAAGAAGGGCGGCTTTAGAGGAAGCGTTGAAGTTTTTCAAATTCAATTTTGAGTTGGATGCCGAAATGCAGTGGATAAAGGAACATCTAGCATTGGCTTCTTCAGAGGAACTAGGCCAAAATCTCCACCAAGCCCAGAACCTTCACAAGAAACACAAGAAGTTAGAAGCTGAAATTTCCGGCCATCGACCAGTTATCGATAAAACTCTGGAGACTGGGCAAGATCTGATCAACATCAATCATCCTGAACAAGCAAAGGTGAGAGCTCTGTCACTCTATTGAATAGTAAGAATGAACTATTCTCGAGTATTTCTTATAGATTTCGGACCTGTGCAGCACTCTGCAGAATGCTTGGGAAGACCTCGAAGACAAAGCCAGTCAACGAGCGCAGAAACTGGACTTGTCTCTGAAAGCTCAACAGTATTTCTTCGATGTCAACGAAATAGAGTCTTGGTTGAACGAAAAAGCTGCCATTCTTTCCAGTTCTGATTATGGCAGGGACAGGGACTCTGCTACAAAACTGTTGACTAAACACAAGGTGAGAATAGTTTATATGAACGTAGTTGTGCCTGAAAGTTACTTCTTCGCATGATCTACACATCCTTATAGCATTTAAAACATGTTAATTGTAACGCTCATTTTAGGCTCTAGAACTTGAACTGGATACTTACAACAATATAGCTTCGGAAATGGGACACATCGCGCAAGCAATGATCAAATCCGGGCATCCTGATTCCAAAGCTATCGGCGAACGACAGTCCAGCTTGGAACATCTGGTGAGATCGCTCCAAAGAAAGGCAGCCCTCAGGCAGCATCGGCTGATGGAGTCTCTTTTCCGACATGAATATTTCGCTGAATCCGAAGAACTTGAAACTTGGATATCCGAAAACCTACAGCAAGCTTCTTCAGAAGATTATGGACAGGACTACGAACATTTGATAGTAAGAGTGTGAGAGACGTTCCAGTTGAATTATTAACGATTATTTTTCAGCAATTGAAAGCTAAATTCGACGACTTGAAGCACAGAATCGACACAGGGTCCGAGAGATACAGGCAGTTGGACGATTTGGCACAAAAACTGATAGCGAACAACAGTTCTTATACTTCAGACATCCAGAAAAAACAGCTGAAACTGGAGTGAGTATATGAAATCATCCTTTTTTTCTAATGTTTTTAGCGTAGTGGAGGATGGAATATATTGCATGTTGCATGACATGAAGTGAAATGAGAAATTATTGAAATTCGAATGTTTATTGAAATTTTCAGTCTTATGATTAATTTCGGATGTGGTAAGTAGTTACAGATATAGTTGCAAAAGTTATAGTGACTTTCTGAACATACAATTATATAATCCATATTAGCATGTGTCGTCTTTGTAGAAAAGTTGTGGAATTTGAAAAAAAAAACAGTGTGTTGTGTGTATTTGTACGCACGTAAGAAGTTATACTTCTTTCCTTTATCCTACGTTTGTAGAATAGTTGAATAAAGTTAATTCAATTATCGTGAATACACGCAAACATACGTAGATGTCTTTACTCTGTTTCATTTCATTTCAATAAAAAAAACTTAGGTAGCAATTCTATTTTGAATGTTGTTGGTAGGTATAAATAATATTGTTTTTCTTATGAGTTATTTATGAAAAAGTCACATACTTGTTGATCAATGACTTTATGTAATACCACAACAGCTATACTTATGTTTCACTCGATCCTTTCTTACCACCTGTAACAATACTGACTCTTTGATGAAGTCAACGAGTTTATGTATTCTTATGGAATCATCATGAGTTATCTTCAGCGGATCCTCATTTTTAAGAAAATCTTTGAATAATCACAAGTCGTAAACACTCTTCGGATGAACAGGACCGCACTTGCCATTTCGCAATACAGAGATATTTCAACTCATTGATATTATAATAAGGAAAAAAGCCCTGTGTCATATTTTTCTAGCAAAGTCAAAGCCTTGGAAAAATCACACATGTATGCATGTACAGACAAACAGTGCATCCATATTTTTTAGGGTTCATCATTAACAATTATATTTCGCTTGATCATAATACGTTTCATTCCTTTTGATAACTCATTGAGGCAAAAAATTATATAAAATTCAACCGACTATCACAGTCTTGGAAATAACATCACATTCTCCACTATACTCACTGGTGTTGGAACTAACTTTCAGATCTGAACCTTCTTCTGAGGCTTCCCTAGAAGTGCAAAAGAAGCACACATTAGTAAGGTAATCAGTTTTTTATTAATATCCTACTAACGATCATTTTGAAACAACATCTTCATCCCGTGCCTCGAAGTTATAAATTCTAATTTATACAGGCAAGCATGGGAGAATCTACACAACCAGATAAACACGAGAGAGCAACGCCTGGACGCAGCCGGGGAAATTCACAGATTCCATAGAGATATCGAGGACGCTTTGCAGAGGATTCAAGAAAAGAAAGCTGCCCTTGGTACCGACTTGGGGCGCGACTTGAATTCGGCCATGGCGCTATCTCGAAAACACGAGGTCTTCGAGAATGAGCTCGTCTTTTTGGAGGCTCACTTGCAAGTGCTCGTAGAGGAGGCTTCCAGATTGCAGAAAGTTTATCCCAGTAACAGGACTGTCATACAGAGCAAGCAGCAGCTAGTCGTCGAAGCTTGGAACGGCCTGAAGGAAATAGCGGACTTGAGACGAGATCAACTGCAGGCCAGCGTCGACCTACAGAAGTTCCTGACGCAAGTAAGGGACTTGATGAATTGGGCCACCAGTTTGAGGTTGAGGATGAGTGCAGAAGAAACCGTTAGAAGTGCCGCTAGAGCGCAGATTTTGAGGAACGAGCACGAGGCTCTCAAGGGGGAGATCGAAGCTAGGGAGGCGAGCTTCCAGGATGTGGCTGAGAATTTGGCTGCAATGGAACAAACTGGTAAGTGTTTTTTGCTCAGTATCTCATGAGTAGTGACTATATCCATGAAATTATAATTCCATCGTGAACAGAGGACTCAAGCACCTGGCTAATCTTCATTATATTTCTGGCCTTTCAGGCAACGACACATTATTCTGTCCACAAAACAAATTTCTTTCTATCCTCTTCTGCTGAAATGTGAGGAGTTTTCACAAATGTGACGTCATGATGATAGAAACCGTTTTTACAACCTCTAATTAAGGACTAGTTAACAGTTGTCTTTTATAGATTCTTGGGTTCGACTTGGTGAATTGAGCATGGATGTAACTGATATTTTCAGGCTTATTCACCAAACAAGTTTATTATCAATATTTCAGGCCATTACTCAGCCCCTGAAGCAGTCGAGAGATACAAAAACCTGATGCAAGAAAGAGACAAACTGCACAACACTTGGCAACTGAAAAAAATCCACTTGGACCAATTATGCGACTTGCACATATTCTTGAGGGAAGCCAAGCTTATAGAAGATGCCACCAACGCCCAAGAAGCAACTCTAGCCAACGTGGATATTGGAGAAACTGTTGATGAAGTCACAAACCAATTCAAGAAACACGAAGCCTTCGAAAAAGTAATGAATCTTCAAGACAAAAACCTAGAAGCACTACAGCTATCTGGTACCAAATTATTGAACCAAAACCACTTTGACAGCGATCAAATATCTAGTAGATTAGCGGAAATACACGCTAAGCGTAAACGAGTTCATCAGCTGTGCACCCAAAAACGACAACTTCTCACCAACGGGTTGCTCTATGCGGAATTCAATAGGGACGTAAGCGAAGCTCAAATGTGGATCGACGAAAAACAAAAGAAACTCAATGCGGCTGCCAAGACAGGCGAGTTGACCAAGCTAGAAGACAAGATAAAGATGCTCCAGAAGCACCAAGCGTTCCAGGCTGAAGTCACAGCTAACGCTGGCAGAATAGAGGAAATCAAAACCAACGGTGAAACTCTCATCAGGAAGAACCATAAAGCGTCTCAAGACATAGCCGACCAGCTATTTGAGTTAGATAAGGCATGGAATCGACTGATTGGTGAAATGAATCTGAGAAGCAAGGGTCTCGAAGAAGCTCAGGGCATTCTCGAATTCAACAACCAGCTGGATAAAATAGAAACCTGGATCAGGGATAAGGAGGTCATGATACAAGCTGGCGACACTGGAAAGGACTACGAGCACTGTCAGATCTTGCAGCGAAAGTTAGACGACGTCGATAGTGACATGAAAATAGACGACAACAAAATCAAGGCTATAAGTGTTTTGGCCGACAAACTAGCGAGGCAGGGCCATACTGGCGTCCAAGAAAGAGGTGAAAACTTCAAGAAGAAGTGGTACTCTTTGCAGGGGGCTTTGAATAAATACCGAAGTGAGTTGGCCGCTGCTGCAGAACTTCATCTGTTCAATCGCGACATTGCTGATACGCTGGATCGAATACAGGAAAAATGTACCGCGATGGAGTCTGAGGATGTTGGCAAAGACCTGGCAGCCGTCGAAGCCCTACAAAGAAAGCACGAAGCAACCGAGATGGAAATATCGGCGATAGAGAACAAGATCGTTCGAGTACATCAAAAAGACGCGCTGATGCTTAGCGAGAAATACCCTCATAACATAGAACAACTGGAAGCTGCACTGGAAAGTTTGGAGGAACAATCGAATAGGCTATCAGCAGCCAAGGATAAGAGAAAACAGTTGTTGAAAACAGCTTATATTCAGGAAAGGTTTTTGGCGGACGTCAAGGAGTTGGAGCAGTGGGTCCACGATACTATCAAACGCATGGATTCTCAGGAGAAACCAAATACCATTGCAGAAGCTGAGGCTCAGCTCGAACTGCAAAACGAACTGAGAGCCGAAATCAACGGACGAGATGAGTCTTTCAATACTCTGATACACTACGGGAAAAACTGTCCTTTGAAAAACAATCCTAAAATCATTGAGAATGTTAAAAAACTTGAGGATTTGCGAGAGCTCATCCACAATGCTTGCGAGGAGCACAAAGACGGACTGTCTCATGAATATAACATCCAGGACTTCAAGGAGCAAGTAAATCACCTGAACAGCTGGCTGGCAACTAAGGAAGCATTCTTGAACAACGATGACGTCGGAGATACCCCCAGAGCGGTCGAAGCTCTGCTCCGTAAGCATCACAACTTCGAGGTTATGCTCGACAAGCAACTGGAGAAAGTGGACGAGTTAGAGAAAGTCGCCAGCAGAATCATGGCCGATCCTAACAAAAATAGTGAAGAGGTCTCCAACAAACTAGCAGCTGTGTTCAAGAGAAAGGACAAACTCCTCATGAAATCCGAGGAGCGAAAAGATACTTTAGAGAAGTCCAAGGCCCTGCAGGAGTTTTTGAGAAACGTGAACGATGTGGAAAACTGGCTGAATCTGAAACTGCAAATTGCGGCAGACGAGTCTTACAGGGAACCGAGCAACCTACAGAACAAAATACAAAAGCACGCAACTTTCGAGGCAGAGGTTATAGCCAGCGGCGAGAGGATTCAGAACGTCGTTGAAGAAGGAAAGGAGCTCATAGCCGCGGATCATTATGCTGCTACCGAGATCGGCATCAGGCTCGACGAGCTGGAGAATGACTGGAAGCATCTTTTGGAACTGTCTACTCTCAAACGTGACAGGCTCAGTGAAGCATACCAAGCTCTTCTGTTCAACCGGTCCCTAGAAGAGTTTGAAGCGTGGCTGAATGAAGTTGAAGCACAAGTAAATAACACGGATACCGTAAAAGATCTGGCAACTGCAAACAACTTACTCAAGCGTCACGCCATCTTGGAAAAGGACGTTCAGCAACACACTGAGAATTGCGAAAATATCAACGAAGCTACAGAACAGTTCATCAAAGGGGGTCATTTCATGGCAAACGAAATCGAAGAAAAGGCGCAAAAGGCGATCACTAGGTTCCATCAGCTGAAAGGTCCCTTGCAAACTAGGAGAGACTTGCTTGAGTCTTCCCTGATGCTGCATCAGTTTTCTAGAGATATCGACGACGAGGTTCAGTGGCTTTTGGACAGAGAACCGCTTGCTGCGTCTCGCGACCTCGGTAACAATTTGACGGCCGTACAGAGTTTGCAGAAGAAGCACCAAGCTTTGGAAGCTGAACTTGCATCGAGAGAGCCTATAGTTGAGGCTCTTTTCGTTCGGGCAGATCAATTGATGAGATCGGGGCGAGCGTCTGGACCTGTTATAAGCGATCAGGCTACTCAACTTAACCAAATGTTTATGCAAGTGAAGGATTTGGCCAGTATTAGGAGGTTAAGACTTCAGGATTCTCTGGAAGCACAAATGGTGAGTTTTAATATTGCTTATTCAATATTCAAAGGATTGTCAGAAATCCCTTCAAAGTAAGAACATCATTTTCCATTCAAATAAATAGGCAGGTATATAACAAGTCTGTACATTTTAACTGTCCACTGTCCAATGCTCTTTAGTCTTACTAGAGATAATCCGATAACAAGGAGACTAAAGTACGACTACAGGAGCACCGACTGGAGGGAGTCCAGATCGGCCATGAACGGATTAACCGTGATAAAAAGCAATATATCGAGAGATGATCTCGATATGGTCTGTGAGCAGTTCGTCTCAAACACCCAGGAATCTGGAGATAGGTCGACAAGGATATCCTTCCACTGGACATTGTTGAACTTATAAAGGAGAAAAACCACCAACGCACATGGCGACAGCGAACACGAGACACCCGCTACAAGGATCACATGCTAAGACTTGGGGCGGAGGCCAATGAACGCATCTTCGAGTTCACCAATGAGACGTAGCAGGATAAGCTCGAAAAACTTAGTGTGAAAGATCACTCTGTGTGGAGGATGGCTAAGAGGCTGAATAACCGCTTCGAAGCCATGCCTACCATACAGAAGGATCAGAACCATCAGAAGGACCACCAAAAGGCTCAGTTGTTCGGAGAGTACTTTGCCGAGATCCACCGTGTAAAACCCGACGATTGTATCGAGCATGAGAATGCCACCAGGGTCGCCGACATGTCAGGAACAGACCTGTTCCGGCCATTACGGAGCAGACCCTATTAAAGTGGTCTACTAACTACGATGAGATTGTAGAGACTATCAAGCGTCTGGGGAAAAACAAAGCCCCCAGGGGCTTGATGGGATCGAGGCGGTTGTACTCTGCAATCTACCTCGCAAAGGTCTTGTGCAGCTAGTGCATATTGCCAACGCTATCATTAGATATCATTATTATCTAAGTTGTCTGAAGCGTGCGGAGGTGGGGCCCATTCACAAAGCCGGGAAAGCTAGATACTTGATTGATAGTTATCGCCCGATCTCGTTGCTCAGTATGGTCGCGAAGGTTGTAGATAAAGTTTTGCTAAGTAGACTTCTTCGCCTGAAGGAGAGGATGAAACTCATCCCGGAGGAGCAATTCGGGTTCCGTCGAGGATGGAGTACGACCTCGCAATTGATCCGAATTGTTCACGGAATAAAGGAATCTTTCCATCAGGGGATGAATACAGTCAAGGTCCTGCTGGACGTTTAGAAAGCATTTGACAAGTAAAGACGGAAGGGTTTGTCGCCAAAATGTGGTCGGCAGGCATGTCTTTATTGCATGAATTATTGCAGAAATGATGTATTTTCGGGAAATGGTAGCCATAAGTTACAAAATTACAGTTCTCATGCCTACTTTAATTAGAGGTATACACATACAGTAGGAGTTGGTGTTAAAATCGCTTTTTTATTCAGTTCTATCAAGAAGTGGCAGAAGCAGAGGCATGGATCAGCGAAAAACGCCCTTTCCTTGCAAGCAAAGAAGTAGGGAAAGATGAAGACACAGCGCAATCTTTGCAGCGCAAATTAGAAGCCTTATCAATGGAAGTCAAAACATTCCAACCAACTATCCAGAAGCTTTCCAAAATGGCCGACAGCCTTATAGAAAGGGATCATTTCGACTCTGAAAACATAGCAGCAGCTAAGGTGAGACGATGGTTTTGTTGAAGTCAATTTTCGAATAATTTTCGAATTTCAATTCACAGGACGATCTGGAAAAAGAGTTTGTAGGTCTCCGCAAACTTGTATCTGAAAGAGAAGTTCGTCTCTCGGAAGCTTTACAATATTTCGGATTTCTCCACGAATGCCTCGAAGTACAAGACTGGATGAGAGAACAGATGAACAAGACAGATTCCGAAGAGTATGGTGATGACTTGGAACACGTGGAACTTCTCATCCAAGCTTTCGACACATTCCACGCCAGTTTGTTGAACAGTGAACCTAGAGTACAACAGTGTATCGATAACGGAAACATCATCATAGATGCAAAGAGTAGCTACAGTTCGGTAGTACAAGAGAAGGTCAACGATCTGCAAACCACCTGGGAGGATCTGATTGAATTGGCGTCTGCTCGGAAAGAAGCTCTGGCCGGAGCTAAACAGGTCCACGTGTTCGACAAAACTGCAGAAGAAGTTATCTCTTGGATACAGGAGAAGGAAGCTGATGTAACCTACGAGGCCTATATAGAAGACTCGGAAGTTATTGAACAGTTGATGAGGAAACATCAAGCTCTGGAGACCGAGATAAAGGCTATCAAAGATAAGGTCGATTTTATCGAGCAGGAAGGTGATAGGCTCATTGCCGAATTTCCAGATACTAAGGATCACATTGATGACAAGCGAGAAATCACCGTAAGCGCTTTGGAAGATCTACAGACGAAAACTGAAAGACAGAAGGATTTCTTGCAGCAGTCCGAACAATTGCAGTCATACTTCGATGGGTATCACGATTTGGTGTAAGTATATCATTGGGTTTTTGGCGAATTTGTCACTAACTTTATAAATATGAAATATTACGGTACTTTACAAAATGTCCCGCAATATTTCAGCTATTTATTTCACAACTATACGACAATGATCTCTGTTACTTGCTACTCTGTGTTAATGTTGCTGTCAAATAACTACAGTTGGGGCAACATTTGGGGCAATAGTTGATATAAAACATACTTTTATACAAATGAGAAACGAAGACCATACAGATTTCAGCTTGAACTCAGAATATCGAAAAGAAGATAGCTATATTAACGTTAGTCGCCGGCTTTCTTATGTTTTGAGACCTATGACTTTTTACCATTGCTTAACATTCTAATATTTTTATTGTAGTTTCTACGGTTTGAAGTATTCTGTACTACAAAAATTTTGGTTTTCACAAATAATTCCGCTCAATTAACATTTCGGAGTAAGTGAACAAATAATTTTCAAATTTGGGATGATACTAATCCACATAAGATCTAAGATTCCGAAAGAGTCACTGTTTGTTCTGGATTTTGCGCTGGCGGCGTCATCGGTCCATATTTTTTTGAGGGCGATTTTGGTTAGGTCATCACTCTCAACGGCGAGCACTGTAGGTCGATGATTACCAACTTCCTTTGGCCAGAATTAGATGATCTGGATGGACACTAACGACATGTAGTTTCAACAGGACAGCGCTACGTTCCGCACAGCTTATACCACATTGGATACTCTGCACGAGCGATTCGAAGGCATGGTCATCTCATGTGGAGGTGATGTGAACTGCCTCCGAGATCGTGCGATTTGACCCCGTTAGACTTTTTCTTGTGGGGTTTCTTCAGTAGCAGCCACAAACCACAGCGGTCCTCAAACCCAACACAACCTATGCCATCGGTCAAATTCAGCCTGATTTATACGCCAGTCATGAAAAATTGAACGATTCCGATGCTCTCCACCCAGAGAAGCCGAAGCGGACATTTGAACGATGTTATATTCCACATATAATGGCATCAATAGGTCTTTCAAACGAATAAAAAATTTCGATTTCTCACACACAATTTGTTTTATTTAAATTTAAAGATATGAGGCGCTTAATGAAAAACCCTATAGAATTTACAAAATGATCATTTCTTTGTAAACTTATTTCGGATTCACAGATCGATGATGAATGTGTAATCTTTCGTTGCCCCAAGTGTTAATGACAATACTCCGCTTGTTCTGCCACTTATATTTTTTCAGTACTCCAGGAAGTATGGATCTTACTGAGGTTTTGTCTTTACCCAATCCTGAGTTCTCAAAAGTGAGGATTGTGGGAATACACTGACATGTCTACGAGGTGGATTGTGGCATTTGTAATAGCATATTTTCAATCAAGTGACTTATCAATAGGTACAACTTTCACAATCTCTTTACAGAGCTTGGATAAATGAGATGTTGGCCAAAATAACCGCACCAGACTTGCCACAAGATTGCACGGAAGCCGAACTGCTGATAGAAAGACACAAGGACTACAAGACAGAAATGGATGGACGCCTGCCTATTCTAGAGCAGTTCTACGAAAGCGGCCACGTCTTCGTCAAACAAGGCCATTACCTGTCTCAGGAGATTGAGGATAAGATAAAAGTACTTCAGCAAAGAATGGAGCTTCTCGACAACACTTGGAGCAAACGCAACATCATCTACCAACAGAATTTGGACGTTCTCCTCTTCAAACGGGAAGCCGACACCTTAGAAAACTGGTTGGCTGTCAGAGAAGGAAACCTGAGCTATTCGAAACTAGGCGACAGTATTCCTCAGGTTGAAGATTTGATAAGAAAACATCGCGACTTCGAAGAAGCCATCAAAGCTCAGGAGGACAAGTTCAACGCTCTGAAACGAATGACGCTGGTGGAGGAAGCCTTCGCGGATCAGAAACATCGCGAAGCTCTAGCTCAGAAGTCGGAAAGGGAGAGGGTGGAACAAGAGAGATTGGAGCAGCGCAAGCGGACAGAGATGGCAAGGATAACGGAATTGAGGCGTCGGGAATCTCAAGAGAGAGCACAACGTCATCACGACATTCCTGAAGATAAAGTCAACGGAAGTATGGTACAGATACAGGACGTTCAGCAACCAAGCACGCCTCCTGTTGTCAAGCCTGTTGTTCCTGTCAGAAAAACCAACTCGGTAGCTCACATGTTCGACCGAGATCGTATGAGGAGAGGTTCTGATGTTTCTGTCAAACGGGCTGAGAGTATGAAAGTTGGAGGGTCCAAACCACCAAAGCGAACTCCTTCGTTCAATACTAGGAGACGAGGCTCGTTGCGTTCCAAAAATACAGGTAATATAATTTAATTCAGATCATTGAGAAAGAATTGGGTCAATTTAATCTTTTTTCATGCAAGAAAAATACATCCATAACAATGAAACATTTACTGAACCTTCGAATAATAACTTCCAACACCTGACACCAAAGTGACAACTTTCAGAGGCAGTTTTGCCCCCAGTCGAGGCGGAGGCTTTCTTGGATAGGAAACAGCTTCTGCTTCCTGGAGGCAAGAGGGCAACCAATCGGGCTTGGAAAAACTCCTACACAGTATTGTGTGGGCAGTTGTTGTGTTTCTTCAAAAGCAAGGACGATTTTGCTGCTAGTAAAGCCAGCTCTCCTCCGCTCAACATCCATAACGCCGTATGTTTGGTGGCTGACGACTACCATAAAAAGAAACACACGTTTAGGCTGGTTATAACGGACGGTTCAGAATTTTTGTTTACTTCAAACTCCGAAGTGGATATGATAGACTGGATCAACAAGATCACTTTTAGGGCCAAATTACCTCCGGCACAGCAGCTTCTTCATTTTGAAGTTTCTAGGGTGAGTAGAGTGTCTGACAAGTCTTCATTTCCTGAGTCCTTGTTCCTAAAGTGGTTTGATTTTTTTGCAGGATCCCAATGATTTCGAAGTTAGCTCCCAGTCCAGTAGGACCTCGAGTCCGGATGTTGCGGATTCAGTAGTTTTGAGGCATGACCCTCAATCAACCAATGGAAGCCTAGCTTCTTCTCACTCCAGTCGACATACAATAGGTAAGATTGAAGATCAATTTTAATATTCAAAACTCACATGCGGTGATGATGGTAGATTATGTTGCTCATGAAAAAAAAACTGATTTGATACAGTTGAGAGATTGATGAGTTTTGTTTTTATACTGTGTCTTGTAGCTAGTCTACTATGATCCTCAGAGTGAAACTAAACTTTTTCAATTTGACGATGTTCTTCCAAAACCGAATTTCAGGAATTTTTTTTGGAAATGTATGCTGTCTGTCATTAGGACTCTTTGTTATCCAATAACTATCGAACGGAACAAGATAAAAGCGTGAAATTTCATACACTTTCTGAGTTCTTCAGAGTCAGACCTCATTAGAATATGGAGGAATTGGAATTGAGGGAATGTATTTTTTTCGGCAGTTCAGTAAAAGTCGACTTGCCACAAATAACTGAGATACTATTACCTTGAAAATATATGAAAAGAATATAATGTGATTGAATCAATCCAAAGCAAGCACCCCAAACACCGCCACTAATCAGTGTAGTTCATCTCCTGAAGATGCCAACTTGTTTGGTGAAACGCACGTCTAGAAGAATGTTGCAATTCTGGTGTTTGACAACATTGCTTATTTTGTATTTATTATATTTGGTTTATAAAAGAAATATTTTTGTATATAAAAGTATTTTTTTAAATCATTCGAAAATTATGGTTGTATATATTTTTTTAACAGTAGAATGTAAATATTTGTCGAAAAAGTTTTTGTGTTGATGAAGAATTTATCTAAAAGAATAATCATGATGTATGGGTCACATAATATTATAAGTGGTAAAATTTTGGTTTTGGTCCAGCTGTTGATTTGCTAAAATTATTATATGGCACATTACGTTCCCTCTGACACAAAGAACAACAACCTGTTGAAAACATTCAATCAGTTCTACCTGAAAACGTCAGATCAGAAAAAATAACAGTTCAAAAAGTTGTAATGTGCGTTCAAGAAAAACAGAACCACATAACGTATAAGAACAGTATATTAGGTTATTTTAAAATTATTGTTCGTTTTTATTGCTCAGCGAGCAAGTGTAAAATGCCAACCGCTACGTGAATGGCGGAATGTCTCGATCTTGAAATGACCATCAGGGGATCATCAAGAATCCTCTCACCGCTGGCTCCTATTGCTGACTGAACGCTTTGATAGATTTAAACATTACCACCAAATTTTCTTATAAAAAGCAGTTCTCCGACTCGATGTCGGGGGCAAAGTCCAATCTCAAAGTAAAACTTCATGTTCAACTTCATATTACGTACTCGTAGCTCGGGTCTTTTGGAGTCTTAGAGGTCATATGACGTGTACATAGCTCAAGGTTGTGAGACGTCATTCAAGGTCAGGGTCGAATGGTGGTGGGAGGTTCAGAACCGTCAATAGCACTCTACTACGTCGAGACGTGACAATTTCTGCCTATCGTTCAAATAGAGCTTCTTCACAGCTTTGATAATCTGCAGCGAAAGTTGTAATAAAGCAGTGTAAGAAGAGTTTCACGAGTCAGTTCCTTTTTATTTGCTGGGACATGACTTTCGAATGAACTGAAATAAAATAAAACCGTTCGGAAGAAGCTTTGCAGTAGAACCGTCAGATGGCATCTAGTCAGTTCCTAACTTGTGTACGAAAAATAGTCATATTGTTACAATAAACTCAACGAAACTAATATCAAAATAGAGCCTAATTACCTAATGTATCATTTACCATTATAATGTAACTAACATTCACTGAAAAATATATCATTTAATCTACTAATGTAGGGGAGAGTCCGCCACCTCTGCCAATGACTGATCCTCCGAATAATTACGGCCCCAGGATGAGTACCCCTGAAAACAGCGGACATGTTTACGGTTAGTTTTTGCATGCTGGAAGCTGCTGACAGAACATTAACTTGGCACCACTTTCACTAACTTTTTTGATTTATTTTCAGCTCTCTTCCCTCACTTGTCTACACTATTAAAATTGCTTTTTTCTTCCTCTATACAGGGTAATACACTTATCTGGTTATTCAGACTGAGTGTGACACTTTCTGACCGAGTATCTTAGAAGTGACAGAATGGTTTTGATTTGTTGAAAAGTAATATAAAAACAATTCACGAATGTAATGATTTCGATTGACAATTTTGAGTTGAATTAACTGATATCATGTAAGCATGGACATCTCTTTTTATGAAGACGCTATCTATGTCACCAACAGTAGAAAACAAATTGGTCGAAACACGAATGCATTTCTGGACTGAATCATCCTAAATGACAAGCCTGAGTATAAGAGTCGCGCTGAAATGTTCGTAGGCTAACATAGAAAAAAAGTTTGTGATAAAATTTGATTTTGTTATTCAATATTAATATCGTTGCCTTCGAAGGCGATTCAACGATTATAGCGGCCATACAAGGCAGAAGACGAACCCGTTTCCGCAAACGTTGCCGAAGCTCGATTTGAGTCTTGTGTGGATCCTATAGATGGCGCTTTTGTAAGAAGAGATGGCAGGTCGATGTAATCGGAAATGTGACGGTTCTCTTGTTTCGAACATCTGAGATTCTGAATAAAAATCTCGCGATCATTTTAACTGTGTAAGTGAATTACCCTTTCTGTATAATTTACGTTCTTTGCAGTGATGGATAGAATGTTACACTAATTTTTATTTCAAATTAATCGTGCTGACCTCTTCAATTACTTCCAGAGTGATTTTTTCATTTTATTTCTGAAAAGTTATTTTTCTCCAATAGCTTCTCATACTGTCTTTTTTCTAAGCTCGTTAATGAAGCAAATACTAGATGTGGTTCGAGAGGACTATCTGTGAATAATAACTCCTCAGCTCTTTATTCTGATAGATGATTGGTGCTTAGTTTTACCTATTTGATGGAATATTTTTCAACTTTCCATTTGAGACAAGAACATCCTTTCGGTGAAAACGGTATTATAAGCATCGATCATTTGGTCATTGAAATTTCCATTCAACGAAATGTGTTGACAATGATATTGATAAAATCGTTCTGATTTAGATGCGTATGGAAATGTGTCCCAGAAGCAGGATTGGCAGACTACTTCTTCGTCCAGACCTTTGAGTTCACCGGATTCGAAAAATATGTCCCATCGGTTAAGGAATTTGTTTGGTCGAAAGAATCGCAACTCTTAATGTAGCTTGAAAATCAGTATTTTTAATTTTGCAAATGACTTATCGACTGTAGATGCGATTTTCTCAAATTACGTGAACTATATATTTCCATCAATTATTGACTTGAATTTTTTATTTTAGGCACCTAGAGTACGTTTACTGCAAGAAAAGTTTATATTTTATTTATGTATACATACAGGATGCATCATTTTTTATGATTTTGTTGTATAATTGTTTTTTGTTCAAGAATAAAATCACTCATTGAATTACGGAGGGTAATTGAGAATTCAGAATTAGCACAGTTTGCATTATTCAATATCCCAATGAAATATCTTATTTTGTCGATTTTTTGTATCAGAAATAATACCATTATCATTCAAATGAAACATACTATATGTATATATTTCTGTTTATAATGTAGTTAGTCTGTAAATAAAATTTATATGAAGTATATATGAACCAAATTTTGATAAATATTGATTGTATTGATTTGTATTCGAAAATATACATGTTTGATTAAAATGTGTATGTCACTGAATTCATCCTAAACGGCTGGACCGATTTGAATGAAATTTTTGCATGCGTTTGGATGGCGCCCTGGATGGTTTAGATTCACAAATCAGCCCGGCAGATGGCGATGCAGTCGGTATCTCGACAAATCGCGTGTCGGTGCACGGAGTAGGGATGAGAACAAAACCGGTATTCGGTCTCTTTCACACAATAAGCCTTCTCTCACTGCCTACGTTTTCGGCTTCGTAATTTGTACCACGGCTATGCAACATTACGCGATTAGTCGGTAAAAAATTACCGAAAAACGTTGTCGAAGCCAGCATTTTCAATGGCAAATTCCGAGGTGGAAATATATGAATACCACGAATCCCTATTATACCTACAGATGTGCCAATTCACTTGAAACGTGTGCAATTAGATTGGCATTTGCAATGACTTTTAATGAGTCCTAAGGCCAAAAAATGTCCATTTGTGGCTTGGATTTGAGCACACCATATTTTTAACACGGACAATTATACGTGGATTACATATGACATGCTGCAGGTTCAGATGAAAAACACCTCACCCCTTGCCTCTCATGTAGACCTACGACTTTGTAGGTA
>WOGR01000425.1:0-25890 GCA_015342045.1 Leptinotarsa lineolata | reverse complement strand
CCCACCAGTATGTCATCCACGTATCTGAACCAAAACAAAATATGTTTCTGAGAAAGGGGGTTATTGAGAATGAGGGTATTTTCAAGTGTGTCCATGAAAATGTCTGCCATCATGGGGCTTGATTAAGTGTGAGCCTATAGGGAGCCCTGAGTTTGGTTGATAACATTTATTATTATATCTGAAAAAGTTTTGTTTCAGACAGGTATTCAAGAGATTGCAAAATTCGATAGTTATATATGGGTTTGTGTTACATTTATCTAATATGCCTTTCACTAGGGGAAGGCACTCGTCTATTGGAGTGTTAGGGAATATGTTTTTCACGTCGAATAATACTCGTTTGATATTATCCTTGATATTTAAATTTAATAATTTGTTGGTGAGGTCGACTGAATTTAGTAGTGTGTTGAAAGGCTTGAATTTCGTGAGGTCTCTGAATCTTGAATTTAAAAACTTTGACAACTTACTGGTTGGAGCATCTATATATAATACTCTTTATGATAGTATCACCAGTCGCCCATCATATATTGCAACAAAACCATTCCATAGACTTTAGTTCACTAACATTAGTTGGACAAGTTGGACAAGTTAACAAAAACAGGCATCTAGATGCCTATGAGAGCTTAGAAATAAGTAAACATAAAAATATTATGAATAACGTTAGTGGGCCAATTCCAAATAGTTTACTATATAACCTCTTAAAATAATATATCAGTTATCAGAAGATTGGCAACACTGTGAGTAACACAGGTAGGTATTTAAGTTATAAATTGGACAACATTTGTATCTGAAAGTTAGTTTGATCTTCCTCTTGAAGATGATCCCTTGGTGATCGAAACACGTGTAGAGGTGTTAAAAATAACGGTTTGGTATTGAGATAGAACTCCAGTGAGATATATTACTACACCAAAGGTTCCAAAACAGTGCATCACAAATTGGAAAGAGGTTTGAATTGATACTCGTATGAGTTGATCAGGAGAATGGCGTATGACGTACAGAGACATACTACGACTATATTGGGAAAAACGTTTCGATTTACACATACCTGCTGTTGTTATCAAATTAGGGGACCTCTTCTCTATCAATATGAAATGTCAATTTAAAAATCAATATAGAAAACAGCTGATCATTACGTCATGTCTGAACCAGCTTCTGATCTCTATTTACGATTTTGTTCTAGTTCTCATTTATTATTCACAATTGGAAAACCGCCAGCCAGTATCTGCTGTAAAGTAGTTGATTCACGTACTGCTCTTTGAAAACTCCTCTAAGCTCTCTACAGAGGTAAGTGATCATTGAGTCCCGGAATCGTATATCCCCTAATTTATCGCATGAATACTGGAAGTGGTGACAGGCTATTTATTTTCAAATCATTCAAGAAAATCTCGACAATGTTGATAAATTATTGCTGTTGTATATATTTTGATTGTAATATTGTCGGACTTTCCAGAGGTGGTTAATGTTGGATATCCCATCAAATTAAACTTCGCATTAATTTATTACGTAATTCAAAACAATCGAACCTGTTGAATCATGGGTTGACTGACTATTTTTCACACAAGTGTCTCAGTTGTAACTTGATAGCTCACCATGATTTTCTGACCTTGTTTATCGACATTTGCGTTTGTTGATCATTTCACAAATTGGAATTATTTACATTTTTTCTCACGAGGATTATTTCCATACTACAGCAATTTGGTAACTACCATACCATTCGATTTTTTACAATATTATACTTGATATAAACTGTTAGTCCTAATGAGCACTGGCATAAGAAAAAAAAGTATAATGCCCAACTTCTTCTATGTCCCAGAGTGTGGGGAGTGGTCATCGGTTGATGATGCTGGCATGCCCTCCCGAAGGTATCAGGGATGGGAGGATGGAAGTATTCTGCACTATCTGGATGCCGGAGAGACGTTTACTTACCTCAGGGTATAACAATGCCACTCACAACAGGTTATAGCGACAGAGAACAGTTGAGTATCAGGACAAACTCCGACAGGTCTGGTCATCGGATCTGTCGGAGGAGACCAAAGTTGCTGCTATGAATATGCTTGCCTTTTCTATCTTGCTCTATTCGTTTGGAGTAGTAAAGTGAACTCTGGAGGAGCTGTATCAACTCGACGTGAAAACTTGGAAAAATTATCCATCTCCATAGGAGTCTGCATCCAAAATCGTACGTCCTACATTTGTACTTTCTCAGACAATAGCAAGTCCATGGACTTTGGGCTTTGAAGTGTCTACATGAGAGAATGGTACTGCATGGAGCCTGTGAAGTCATCAGGAGTTCGGATCCCCTTCTCTGCATGTTCCACGACTATGAGACAGCAGGAATTGAAGCATTTTTCTTTAAAGCAGCTGCCTGAGCAGCTGATGAAGTTTGTTTAAATTTCGACACCAAACGAGGTGACAACATTTTTGTCACTGCTCAGTAAAAGGCTAACATAAAAGCCGCACAGATCACTTCACTCCTGCAGCAGTACAAGAAAAAAATTGGCTTATCAAAGCTTCTGACCTTGCTGTTGGCATGTCCAGTATATGCACTCTCAGCCTATATCCATCGACATAACGTAGCCATAAGCATGCTTCATTATCATTGCAGAGAAGAGGATCTCCTGATTACTTTACAGACTCCATCCACTACGATTCTGTCATATAGACACTCCAAACTCAATACATGCGGACTCGCATGTATTGATATTTCAGATTGTTTTTGAGATAAGCGAGTACTTGAAGTTAGTCAAAAAACTGGAGATTTTTTTTTCTTTTTTGTTATTGAATACTTTTGAGGAATTAAGGTACCTGATACAAATGATGCCTATGCTCAAATAATGCCTGTTGTGCAAAAAAGTCGGTTAAAATATATTGATATCAAAAATACCTCGCACACACACGAATTTTATTACGTTATTCTTCGAAGTTTTGTGTCAAGTAATATACCGGGTGATTCTCTAAGGTGGCTCACCCCTATAACTTTCTTATTATTGGAGATAGAAAAACGAAATTTGTGAGTTGTGTATTACAGTTCAAGTTATAGTATTTGACATATTTACTTGCTTTGCCGTACTTCTGGTTTGACCAAAAATGACGCCAACTTTCGATTTTTAAATGGGACATCCTATATATTTCTACTTATTTCAATCGAGAATGACATTCTGAATTCAACAGTACTTCATTTGTCAATATTTAACAAATAAAATCATTTTTATTCCAATTTTTATTTTTTGATCTAGAATGCCCTGGATCGTGTAAATCGCTTCATTCTTGATCAAGTAACATGGGAAAACTACGACTGTGAAGCTTATGATTCACAGTCGTTTTAAGAAACATTTCACAGTCGCAAATATGAATTTTTCCAGTTAACTTATT
Source organism: Leptinotarsa lineolata (assembly GCA_015342045.1). Classification (NCBI taxonomy): domain Eukaryota; kingdom Metazoa; phylum Arthropoda; class Insecta; order Coleoptera; family Chrysomelidae; genus Leptinotarsa; species Leptinotarsa lineolata. Next base: position 22,524 of record WOGR01000425.1, on the reverse strand, counting down.
TTTTTTCAAATGGAAAGGGGGTGGCTCATCGGCTTTTTGTGAAAGATCATTTTAGTGCGAATAATTTGATGCCACACACTTTCACTTTATTTTCTGTATTCTTATGAATAATTGCAAGAAAGTCGCAAATTAGTCCATTAAGGTTATAAATTTTCAAAATGGTGTCCTCCTTGGTCACGGCAAAGTTCAACTTTTTCAATTGTTGCTTGCATCACATTGATTAGCTGTTCCTGAGTGATGTTCTGAAATGCCACCCTATCTTCATGCTCTAGTTCTTCACGAGTAGCTGATGTTATATTGTAAACCAGATTTTTTATTGTTCTCCAGAGAGAAAAATCTAGCGGAGTAAAATCTAGTGATCTAGAATATGAAAAAGAAATAATATATTTATGTAAAAATATGACAACTCAAGAATGTATCTCGCAGGCTACTGAATAGGTACATAAGTGCCAATCCACTTTTCTGGGAAGGTGTCATACAGGTGTTTTCTTACGACTTGAGAAATGTGAGGTGGCGCTCCATCTTGTTGATAATAGATATCAGCTTGGTTAATCAGTGGCAAATCTTCATTGGAATCATTAATTTGATTTCTGAGGAACTGTAGATATCTTTCCGCAGTCAGCTGTCCGTCGAAAACTATTGGCCCTAAAAGTTTCCCTCCGATAATACCCATCCAACAATTGAAACCAAATCGCTCTTGGTTTGAGACCAATACCTTTTTTTATTCCTATTGAACATATATCCAAGTTGGTGAATCGGGTTTCATCTGAATAAATAATTGGAAATGGAAAACATACATCTTCTCTGTATGTAGTCAAAAACCAGTTGCAATAAGTCAATCTTTGATTGTGATCGTTATCGTAAAAATTTTGGTCTAGTTGGTACTTGAATGATCGATAATTATATTTGTGAAGAATTCTCCAAACGGACGAATAATGTATATCACACTCAGAAACAATTTGGCGAATTGACGCCGTACAATTCACTTCGACATAGGCCAACACGTCTACTTCTTTTTCTTCACTGACGATGAAGTTATTGGCATTTTCTTCTGGTTCATTTTGCATTTTTCTTTCTAGTTTTGGAAAATAATGCCGAGTTGGATGGCGACGATTAGGAAACCTCTGAGCATAAATTCGAGCTGCATCAGTTGCATTCTTTTTGTTTCTCCGTAAATTGGCGACATGTCAATTTTCTCGTTTCTAGTATACTTTGCCATATCTTATTATAAGCTACACGACAAATAAATTTTAAAATATTCATTATCCTATTTGTTCAGGTAGTCCTAGCAACATTTTCAATTGTTTGTCACGGATAACTAGAATAACAGGACTTAGTGCATAAGTATACCGAATACCTATCATTTGTTATTAGGTATGATGGTTTCTTGCATTTATTCAGAAAAATAGAGAAAATAAAGTGAAAGAGTGTGGCATCAAATTATTCGTAAGAAAATGATTTTTCACAAAAAGTCGACGAGCCACCCCCTTCCATTTGAAAAAATCCAGTTAACTGGAAAAATTCATATTTGCGACTGTAAAATAATTCTTCTAACGACTGTGGAGTCATAAGCTTCACACCTCACAGTCGTAGTTCCCCACGTTACTTGATCAAGAATGAAGCGATTTACACTATCCATGGCATTGTAGATCAAAAAATAAAAATTGGAATAAAAATGATTTTATGTGTCAAACATTGACAAGCGAAGTATTCTTGTATTTAGAATGTCATTCTCGATCGAAATAAGTAAAAATATATACGACATTTCATTTGTTTGTTTCATCAATTTTTTCATAATCACTTCCAAAAGCGGTGATAGTTTTAGATTATATGCTCACAGTCAACGGTAAATGTCTATAGCACACTGATCACTGTGTCATGCTAAGAGAGGAAATAGAAGCGTCTGTCCGAAATACAACTAGCGCTGTGGGTTAGAGTGAGTGAGGAGAAGCCTGCCTGCCGCTGCCGTATGCGTGAGAGAAAGGGAAACCAGACAGACTAGTGCCGTAACACGTTACATAACGAAGCGGTTTACGCTCCCATAAGAAGTTATCACTTCTTATGGGAGCGTACGTAGCTCGCGAAATTTGAACACTCACTTTATTTTTTTAACATACCTCGTACACGAAATAACCAAAGAATTGTTAAATGACGAATACATCACATCGTCCATATCCGTTGTTTCGAGGGATAATTACTGTACCGTGTATTTCTGCTAGAATAATTCTATCTCATAAGTAATTGTTTGTGTACAATAAACTCCAATATAAAGCAATTGTTTTCCTGCGGGCACTCAATTTATATATAAAAGAACCACCTTGTTATTGCCATATATACGATGTAATAAAGACCTTCTGTTTTAATTGTTCCTAAGTGGAGGTAATCAGGACCGCACCAGGAGACATTAAATAATGTAGGAATGAAATGTGACATCAAAATGAAATCTGCCCAAAGAAATATTAAAGGCCTGAGAGTCAGTAGAGTGCTAATCCTAATTGTTCAGAATTGATATTATACAGTGTGCTCTAATTTATGAAAATATATTCGGTGAATGAGTCTGAAAAATTGTTACATACTACTTGAGACCACCATTCAAAGTTTCTTCATATTATGTGCCTGGTGCTCTTTTTTGTTTTGAAGAGATATTTTCCGACTTTTGAAAAAGTACCTAAGTAACAAAAATAGATTGATATATGAACAGAAGATAAAAATTACTAAGAGGAACCTTGGTCTGATAAGAGATAAATCATTAAGATTTCGAGAACATATCCGTAAATGAGACATTATGCTGCAGTCGGCAGAATTTCATTGTACAGAGACACAAGTATTTCGATTTTCAGTGAAATAAATTGGAAGTTTTCCCGAATCTGTGAAAATGCTAAAGTTATCATTTTTCATACGTGGAGAGTGATCACTCAGGTGGAAATTTCAGTGGTCAATAGCTATATATATCTTGGTTTTTGGTGTACCTAGAAACAACTAGGTTTTTTAGGAATTTTGAATCTATTCCATAAAATCGATGCATTTTCATTATCACTTCTACGAACTTTGTCACATCCTCATATGTAAGATTGTTTATTGAAGCTGAATATATTTTAAACTAACAATTTAGAAAAAAAATCATATAGGTATCTCCCAAAAACACATTCTATATAGATGTGTCAGTGATCTGACACACATGTTTTCAAATGGAAAATGTTATTATATTGTAGTCTATACGAAGTCAATTCGAATGGCATAACATCTGAGTAGATACCGAACGTCAGCAGATTTTTGTATGGCATGGGCGGCATGGTATAATTTAAGAGGTCTTATCATTATTTCTATGTGGGAGGTTTTATTTGGTATTAACCAGTAAATCTATGAGATCCATATCTTAATGAGGATCTGGAGGTGATTTCGAATTGGGGTGAAAGTAACCAGGTTTGATTCAATATCATGAAAACCCAGGCATCGGTTTTCTCCTAAAAGATAAATGTTTTCGAACTGGATATAATATAGTCAGGACAGAAAATACGCTTTCTGCTTCGATTAGTTTGTTGTGAGTTCCGAAATGATACATTATAAAGCTCAGATCAGACTTTCTTTGGAGTATTCCATCCAGAAAAGAGCCATGCGCCTGATTGGAGACACGAACATCACTTGAAACGTTGATAATAATAATAATGTTTATTTATCGAAAATTACAATATTGAATACAGAATGTTTATATTAGTAGTGCTTGAAAGCTGAAGAAATAAACAATGACATCACTGAAGAAACAATCGCAAGATTGCTCCTTGTGCGTGATATAGCGTTGATAGTTTGGAACATCGGAGAAAGTTTAGAGATTTGTCTCTTTTTTATAGATACTTTCACGGGAGGTGTTCAAAAGACTTAGCACATTTGATACCCACCAAAAGCTACATATTAGAAATACCTGACGGATTTTGGCTGCTCGTTGTTTTGAGGTTCAACTCAGTACACCTCGAACTTCACTGTTTAGGAACTCTTTCACTGCGTTTATGTAGAATAAACTTTCTGAGAATATGTTTACATATTAATTCAATCTCCAGCGAAAGGCACTCGAATTAAACTTTGAGATTAGGTGATGGGTAATGGCCTCACAATTTTTAAACTTAATCTTTTATTTCGCTGATATTGTCATACAAGGGACATTTTGATCTTTTTGAAATCATTGTAGACACAATATATACTCGAGACGGTCCTGGTCATATGTGGACCACACCTGCCGGGTTCCCGCATGAGAAGACAATGAACTTTCGTTCTCTAACTTTTTCACTGTCTGAGACAAGGTATTCATTTAACCCGTAGGTCATACTCATCAAGAGACCTGGATAAATTTTCACGTGATAATGACAATTTGTACCTTCTGTAATTCTCCAACAGTCATGAAAACTAATAACCAGTTGAGAGACCAATACTTTTAATTTTTTTTCTTCAAATAATTTTTCACTGCGATAAAAGAACACTTTCATTAGGCAGTTTACATGCGATTTGCATATTTCGTTCGAACAACATATATTTTTCTTTGATGACTATTGTTGCGTTTCCTGGGAATACAAATACACTTCTCCAAGAAATTAACGCACCACATTGAAATTTCAAAATATTTTGTTGCCGTTAATGAAAACTCCTACTACAATGTTATATTTGGTAAGCCCCTCTTTTATGACATCTGTGAATGCTTTTGGTTTCATTCGAAAACTTATAAAAAATGCACAAAATGTACCTATTGAATTGGCAAATCTGAACGAGTTTGAGACGTGTACTGATTCAATTACTATTTACTCGTGAATGATTCTTAATTGTGATCATTATGGAGCATCAATCACGTAATTTAACCCGTGATGAATGTGCCCAAACAGAAATACTTCTAGAAGAAGGCTGGAGTCACCGACGAATTAGTCGTCGATTCAATGTATCCCACACATCCATCACACGTATCTTGCAAAGATTCCAAGAAACTGGTGATCATGCTCACAGACCATGGCAAAGACGAAATTGAGTAACTACCTCTATTCAGGATCGATATTTGAAAATTTTGACACTTCGACAACGGTGTGTTACACATAGTAGTCTACAAATTCAGTTTCTAAACGTGTATGCTATACAAATCAGTACGGAAACTGTTCGCCATAACACTTTATATTGCTACCCTGGGGCCTCTATTAACTGCAGATCATCGAAGGTAGAGACTACATTTTGCCAGAGAACACGTCAGTTGGTAAAAGGCTGACTGGGAACGAGTGTTATTCACCGATGAGTCCCGATTTTGTTCACACAATAACGACAGATATGTTCGTGTGTTACGACGTCCCAATGAACGATATGCTAAATGTAACTTTTCACAAACCACATCATTTGGTGGAGGCTCCGTTTTGGTGTGAGGTGGTATTTCTTTGACCGCACGTACAGACCTCGTGGTCATATACAATGGGTCCATTACAGCTGAAAGGTACATAATGGAGAACTTGGAGCAACACGCCCCCTATATCAGCGAAAATTTTTTACTAATGCAAGACAACGCCAGACCCCACAGATAGTCAGAAATTACCTCGAAGAGATTGAAATTAACACCATTTCTCTGATTCAAGGACTGGACCACTGTGAACGTCTTGGCAATATCCTAATCTCAAATAAAACTGTCTTCTAACATTATTCAACATATCAGGCTTGACCAACCTAATCGCAAGCGTCTTTCGTTCTTTTAAGTTATTCAGATCTGAAGGTTTAGTTTTGTACATATTGCTCTTCACATATCCCCATGAAAAGAAATCTAATGATGAAAGATCAGGTGATTGAGCTGGTCATTCAATCGATCCTCGCCTCTCTATCCACCGATTGGGAATTTTTGTATCGAGGTATTGTCGGACATTTACATGGTAATGTAGTGGTGCTCCATCCTGATGGAACCATATCGTATTCAGTGGAACTTTAGGGGTTCCTGGATCAGGATATAAATGTGATAAACTCAGAATGACATCATTTTACTGGAGCCACACTAGAAGATGTACTAACAAGGGTCAAAGATGTTATTGATAGATTTACTTCATGGTGCCAACGCAATCATTTAATATTGAATACCCTTAAATCTGTCTCAATGAAATTCTATAATAAGAAAAATAACATCCCAAAGGAAATTGACCTTACTGATGAAATAATGATGTCACGTGACGTAAAATTCCTAGGAACTGTATTAGACGAATCTCTAAATTAGGATCTGTATATTGATAGTGTCTGCAAGAAACTAAATTCAGCTTTTTTTGCAATAAAACAAATGAAATTTTGTGTGGATATACTTTGCATATACTTTGCAATGGCATACCCACATATTTCTCTAAATATTATGTCATGGGGATGCGGTAGAGATTTTAACAGAATATTTGTTGCTCAAAAGCGTATTATAAGATTAATTTTCGATATGAACTATCGTGAAAGCTGCAAACATATATTCATAAGGGAAAATTTGTTATCAGGTCCATGCATATATATATTGAAATGTGTAACCTATGTAAAAAACAATCTTTCATCTTTTGGAGTGAATGCGGATACTCATAATTATAGCACATTAATATTATTATTATTAATTTATACCCTCTCTAACTGTGATACCCATATGCTGTTGCGATATTTATGTTTTAGTTCTTATATGACAAATCACGATTTTAATTGTTTTTATATTATATAGTATTTCTATGACTTACCATATGTTCATTAAGTACCGAAATGGCTAATAAAAATTATTATTATTATTATTGTTTCTGATGGAGGGAAGTCCTCTAACACTTTTCAAGCCATTGCTTTGCTTGAACGGCATTTTTTCTCGTCAAGAAGCAGTGTAAAATTCAAACACGAAATCGTTTTTGAGTCACTGTTTCGAAAATGAAAAAAGTAGTTTTTGATTTTAAAAAATGAAGAAAATGTGAGAAAATATAGTTTGAGAAAAAATGTTTGCAATCCGACAAAAATGTTCACAATCGAGAATCATTATCTGAGGAATTTATAATTTGTATAACATTATCACTATCCCAGCGAGGGTTTTTTCAATGTTTGCTGAACATGAAATGGTTCGACGATTTTGGTAAAAAAATTGAACTGTTATGAATAAATGCATAAACATGTCTACAGCAATGAACCATTACATCGCGGCTTATCAGAAAATTAGCGATAACCTAATTATTGAAAAAAATACAGTAAAGGAGATTCGCATAAAAGATTATTTTTGTTTTCAAAATGCTAGATAATTACATAAGATGGGAATACATATTTGCTATCCTAATCCCAATCAACTATCAACTATCAACTAATCAACTATCTCTGGTATGCAAGTTGATTTTTAATTAAAAGATTATACAAAATTGTAAAATAGAGTTAAAAAAATATTGCACGAAAACATTTTTTCAAGTACAATAAATAAATATTATCTTTTATCGGGTGGTTTTTTCCCGGTCCCTATACAAAACTTAATTTGATGATGATTGCTCGGAGACGAATTGAAAATCTATAAACGCCATCTTGTACAGCTTGAAGTGGCAATGAGAAAGGGTTGTCTTTCGTTTTTCAACAACGCCAGAGAAAATTGAAACGAAATTTTACGGCCGTCATAATCGTCCTATTGAGAGGACTATTCGCAATGTGGTGGATAAATTTGAGTTCACTGGCTCAGTAAACTATCGACCAATACCCGTACGTCGACGAAACGGAACATCTGCGGAAAACAACGCCGCTGTCTGTGAAAGTGTGCAGGATAATCCCAGGCAGTCGATTTCAAGAATTCGGCCTTTCGCAGATCACAACTTGGCGAATTTTGCATCGTGACTTGGGCCTGAACTCGTACAAGATTTAACTGACCCAGGAACTGAAGGTAAACGACCATAGATACCGATGTGTGCACTGAATGGGCTCCGGAGCAATCAGCAACTGTCTCTAATTCTTATCGAAAAATCATCTTCAGCGTTGAGGCCCGTTTCTGAATGAATGGGTACGCGATAAACTACTTCCGCACAGGTACCGCTCTTAGAGCGCCTTAAGGTTTATCCTGTAGTGCTTGTGTTTTTTCCTTAAAAAAACACCAAATGGCATCAATAGGTCTTTGAAACGAATAAAGAATTTCGATTATACCTCACACACACACTTTGTTTCAAGCGCTTAATGAAGCACCCTAAAAAGTCCTCACAGTCACCCTGTAAATACAGGTCATCCTTTGCGGAGTAAAGTGGAAAAACAAACAAAGACACGATGAAATCACCGAATGTACGAAAAAAAAGCGGAGATGACTATCACAATGCATGATGCGATAGAAGGATAAAAAATCCAGAGTTTATTTCGTGAAATCTCAAGATAAGGCCTTATCTCCATACAAATAAAAATGAAATTAATGACATTACGATTAGAACATCCAACATTGTTACAGTTATCTCAGTCGTTAGTTCCGTTCGAATACCGCAACGATGCTGAAAAGAGCGAAGTCGTTTCTGGGAAAGACGAAAACCAAAGAAGAATTCGATCTGAGTGAGTCGTCCCATCTGAGAAGACACACAACCATCACTACCGAGGTTATACAGGAACAACAAGTGTACAGGGCAAGGGAGAGGCGGCAATGCCGGTCGAAGATTGAGGAAAACTTCAAAAATTCAGATAGACAAGAATGGTGCGATCCAGCCACTGATAATCGTGTTGCTGATATAAAAAACTCGAAGGAAACTTACAGAAAGTCCCTTGACGGAAGTAAGCACAATGTAGGGACTAGTTTCTTGGAAGAAATGAAAAAGAAACTGGTACTGAAACAAAGCAGACTGAAGCCTCCAAACAAAGAAACAGTGGATGAAGAAGAACCTCCACCTCGTCACTGGGAACCACACCCTACTAGACGAGTGCACAGAAGCAAAAGTACCCTGGATAGGCCTAACGCAGCTAATAAGAAACTTTATGAAATATCTGACAGAAAACTACAATTTTGAAGTAGGTGTTAAGTACGTACCTAAAATATTGTGAAATAGCATTATTTTCAAATTGAACATTATGTCTATAGATAATCTGTATTCGCAACTGCTAGTTCCTGTAATATGATTTTTTCATTCAAGAATATCTTACATTCAATACTAAACTCTGTACTAACTTTCTTTTCTTTTGTAAATGATGATATTACTCTCAATGTACGATTGTGAATAAAAGACTGAATTTTTCATACTTGAATGCATTTTTCTTTATAGTAGAGGATCCGATCACCCATCTGTTTAATGGATAAAAATTATCTGATAGGTAATTTAGTGTGTTAAATATTATAAAAAACAAAGGGTGCCTCTTATAATGTTGTCCAGACTATAATTAATTAATAAATAAAAAATATTTTTTTAATTAATTCTACTAGTGAGTTTAATGAAACAAAATTAGCACTAACAGTAAGTATAAAGCCTATTATAGAATATACAAACGAAAGGGTGCCTATTTTTATCCTGTCCAAACTATCGAGCAGCCAGGTGTAAACAGGTATTTAGGTCGTAGTTAGTTTCACTTAGGTACTTGTACACCCAGTATATGAATCCGTCATTCGATTCCATATTTTTTTAGCTCTCCCTAAAGAATTTTATAATGCTTTTTTCTTTAAAAACCCAGTTATCCATGACTGACATCAAAAAATGAATCTCGGAATTTGTCAATAATGCCATGTGTTGAAATTTCTTTCGCGTTGTAGATTGAATCATTTTCATTATGAATTATGTATTGCAAGATATGGTGCAAGTGGTCTATGCTTTGAGGGAAAGTGGCGGAAACTGCCTTCTTGCATCTAGAATTTACAAAGAGAAGTTCCCCGAAAGAAGACAACCAAATGGAAGGGTATTTCAGGCTGGTAATGTTAATCACAATCGAACGTGTCTGCCCTGTAACAAATGAAGAGAATGCATTTCAAATTGCTCTTCACCTTGCCTGAACCATCAACAGCGTTGGTCACTGAATATTTGGGGTGAAAAAATACAATAATATTCAATATAACTTTCCTCAGTTGTTCTGTTGTAATTTCTGCACGAGCTGCAGATATTCTGATGCCAAGATCTTCTACTGACTGCGGTCTAGACTTGTAAACTTTTTGATTCACAGTAATTTAAAGAAAAAATCTAGCGGTGCCAGGTCCGGTGATGTAGGCGGCCACTCAATGTAAGGACTATTTTGGCATATCCATTGAATTCCATAATTATTATTCAGTCTTTCTTTTACAATAACTGCATTATATACAGAAGACCCATCAAATTGAAACTTCAAATTCAGGTGAACCTGCACTGGTAAGTTATGTATTGCGTCCCAAAATTCATTTCTCAAAAAGTCTAAAATCATAATTCTATCAGATTACTCTAGAAGAAAAACGGACCGATAATCTTATCATGGATTATTCCACATCACACATTTATTTTATGAGAATATTGCCTTTTTGCGTTTATAACCTAACTACGATTATCCGTAGACCAGTACCTTGAATATTGGGACGAGAGTACTCCACTTGTAGTGAACGTAGCTTATTACTAAAACAAAATTGTTTTGAAGAAGTTTAATCAATCATTCAAATATTATTCAGTTATTTGATTACCTTCCCATTAATTTGAGGCAAATACATAAAGAAAGGAAATTCACCAAGAAAGTATAAAGATTCCTTGTTGTGTATTTGTTAATTTAATCCATATACTTACACGTTTTACTTTAATAGACTTGGCCAATGAGATGTTCAAATCTTGGGCAATAAAGCATATTTTGATTTGATTTGATATAATATAAATTAAAAAAACTTAGCTTCTAAATAAAAATTTGATAGTCATGTTTATGTTCATTTCATTAGTTCAATCAGGACTAGTGCAATATCTGTAGAACTCTGTAAATGCTGCCTAGCATTTCAACTGTTTTATCGTTTTTGATGGGACTTATCAAATTCAAGTATTTCCATGTGATAGGAATAAACAGCAGGTGATCCTTTATTGGTTAATCAACTGATATTATATAATCTATTTCTACCATAATGAATGTGTTTTTGCATAATTTTAAATAGACTGAATGTTAAATGTTGGAATGGGTTATCTACTTTCTACAACTAAGGATAACAAGGAAAGGTACTTACATTCAGATAGGAAATGATAGAGGAAATTTCAATATATCCAAAAATTTCACAATAATTCAAAATCCTAAGTGATCATTATCTTTCTAACAGAAAAAGTTGTTGGAATTGATATTTTTTAAAATAATTTGTATCCAGTTTTCTAGAGTATTCCAAGAATTTTCAAAACATCTTTTGACAAAATATTCTGGGAATTATTGCAAAAAAGATAACTAGAAATTATTTCAGAATAATTCAAATATTATTCAACACTATTTCAATCTTGAGGACGTAATAATAATCTATTGAGTTTGAATTCAAGAAAAACAAAATTAATGACTTTTTCACTCAATTCAGATGATCAGCTGCATATTGATGAATCTAAATTGCATGAAATGGCCTGCACAAAAAGTTTCAATTGTGAATGCTCCGTTATAGAAAAAACAGTATCCATTTTTCCACTTTTCTGCAGAAATAAAATATTAGCAATAAGTATTTGAAATATTCATTTTAGGGAAGTTTGAAAACCACACAGAAAAGTCTATGCGTAGCAATAAAAAACTTGCCCTTCCACTGAGCACATCACCTTTGACCAGGCAGTCTCAAATCTATAGAAGTAGACAAATATATAATCATCTACCAAAACATATTACATCAATTAATGAACTTGAAAAATTCAGAAAATCAGTAAAAAACCTTGTTTTGGGAAAGTGCTCTACAGTTTGGAAGAGTATTTTGCATACAAATTTTAGTCTTTCGGTATACCACGATGTATATTACGATTTATATCAAGTAATTTTAAAATTGTGTTGTGATATCATATTGTAAATTTTTTCTTATCTTGATGTTTTTTTTGTCTGTTATTTTTAATCTTGACTGTATTTTTGTAAATACTATACAGTCTTTAAAAAAGGAAAAAAGAAAATAGGAAATTGGTTGGTTGTTTTTTCCAACACAGGATAAACTGTTTTCAGAATAAGAAAGAAATAGTAGTGTAGTTTTAGACTTACCAGCATTCGTTAATATTCCAGAGCCAAGGCTTGTTCCATAAAATAGTTATTCCATAAATGAAGCTGAAGGTATAATACAGACAACGCCATGAATTTTCACAAAATTTAACTAAAGTAGATGGTTTGTTTTGACCTTTCCGTAACCTCAACCATCTCTCAACTTGCCTTTCGGTCATATCTAGTTGTTTTGCCAAGCCTTGTATCTGAAATAATTTTAATAATATTTTTTATTGCTTCAATATAGCATAACTTTTGTCAATAATTATTCCCATTACATGATAACAAAAAGCGGAATTCAGCTTCTATAACAAATGAAATTCATTGAAAACGTTCTTCCACTCAACCTATTAAATGATGAAAAGATATGTCTACATCTACAATCTTCATGCTAGAACTTTGAAAAAACAAGTCTCAAAGCATGTTTCGATAGTCAAATCAATAAATGAGTAGAAGTAATTTGTAAAACTTCATGATTTTATTGCCAATCAATCAATTGAGATGTACTTTATCATCTCAAGGACAATGTTCTCATAGAGGAATCTATTATAATGTGAAAAAGTGAGAGGTTGAGTTCCAAGAGGGCAAAGTATCAATTAAAATAAGTCAGCGATTATATTATTATTTGACAGGTTTAGAAATGCCTCACTTAGGAGTATGACATTAGACTTCTAAATGCTTTTGAGAGCCTGCAAAGAGCAATGAAGCACCATTAGACATGTAGACTTAGGTGAGGTAACTAAGGTATTTCCATTGAGGGAATAGTTGATAGAAATTTGATTAATTAACTTTCATTAGGTGCTTCGCAATCCCCAGTTTGTGACTACCTCAAAAGGATCTATTTTGTTGGAGAAACATGAGCTGAGACTGGTATTTTTTAATTCTGATGTGTGGGAGGTTCAATTGCATCATTCTGGTTTCAATTCTAGATCTAGATACATCAGATTACATGGGCAATAATGGAGTTACCTGTTTGTGTTTCCATTTTTTCGACGAGACATAAGCTTTCTCTAATATTGGGTTATCGGGAGCGTGTTTTGGTCTACTATTTTTTATTCCTAAGGAAGTACCAACGGGAGCAAACCAATATCTACGAGTGACATAAATATCAAATAAATCTGCAGTTTCTTAACCTCAAACTTACTTCTCGGCTAAATATCGTAATAACAGCATAACTAGGGCCATTGGTAGAGGATAAAATAGGTGTCTCGAGTCTGCATGTTTTACCTCTGTGTCTGCATCAGGGCTTATGTCTGCCCAGGTTGTGTTTGGGGGTAGCCAAATGTTTTCACTCCAAAAAGTATCCATAATTGTTCTATAATAATACGACATTTTTAATGTTTGCTTTGAATATTAAAAAATACTATGAATCCACACTATTTATTCATACTACAACACGTTTCCTTTATTATATACGATAAATAAAGTATTTGAAAGATTTCACCGGGCAACACCCTCTATGTCATTTTGATAATGAAGTGTTGCTAACATCGAGGAGAACAAACTAGGACGATCTAGAATCTAGACCAGATAAACAGTATAGTACTCTGTGTCAGATATTTATGTGCGTCACTTGCAAGACTAATTTCAACCAATAAGAATTTATTTGTGGAATCACGTTTGATTCCAGTTTCAGATAATAGAAATAATACACGAGATAAAATTTGATAACAATTGAAAGATAAGTTGAACAAAAAAACACCGAATGTTTATTCAAATCAAATAATGAAGCAGTGACAATATGCCTTCAATTTCGTATCACACACTTGTAACGTATCCTCTAATTATTTATTTGGCACCCGTTCATTGAAAGAATGGTATCATAACTAAACAGAAAGCCAACAGAATTTAATGAAATTCCAATAATCTTTATGAAACAATGTTCTGCCGAACTACCACAAATGTTAGCAGGCAACATTAATGAATCAATTGAATTTTGAATCTTTTGGAAATCTCCGGTCGTTACACATATATACAAAACTATGATCGAACCGCAATATAGAATTATAGATCTATTTCCCTAATCGGTGTTTCATTTAAATATTTCAGAAAAGGCGCGTGGAATGTGGGCCAATCCTGGTAGAATCTGTCTGAAAGTCTTCTTGCAATTCTGTGTTTGTTTGAAAAGCAATTAATATTGGATTTTATGTTACGTTGTTACGCCAAAGCTCGAAATATTACTAATACTATTTCATAATCTGGTTATTCTGTTTATTTTACCAGTATTTACATGGTGTTTACCGTTTTCAAATACATTTTGACAGCTTATGTCAAACTTCTACAGAACAAAGTTCATCTAGGCATGAAACTTGTGTTTGCGAAATTACTAAATTTTCTAAATTTCAGTACGAAAATATAATATCGACTACTTAGCAATCCTTCATAAAATACATATAATCACTACACGCTGCTAACCTGTATTTTTGACAGCGGTTACCTGAAAAGTATATTATTGTTGGTCACTTCTGAAATAATACGGCTGTGCTGCAGTGATATATCGATATGTCAATATATAAATTATTTTGAAGTTTCAATGATAGCTATTTAGCTATAATTGAAATTAATAATCAAGTTGGCCGTTTTCAGTTCTGCTGAATCGTCGGAAGAAGATGAAAATCACGAAAGAATCCTGACAATGAAGAATTTCATGAACTGCCAATATATTTTTCCATATTCTTTACTTAGATCTGCTATCATTAACATTCGATAAAACAAATGTATGAGTGCCTATAGTTATGAAAAGGAACTCGAGTTGTTTTTTTGAGAATTTGAACTGAGTACAGTTTTGTATTGTCTAAGGGTAGATGCACATTTCGGTGTAAAAATGGATCTCAGTTTGATATTGTAAGCGTGTGTTTCCATCTATATATTTTTTCAAATGAGAGTAATAAAGTTGAACTTCTTGGAGAACTGCAAGCTCAAACCTCTTACATTCGTAACATAAAATAAATTCTTATATTTTTGAAAATAAGATCTCTGATATCAGTATGATCCAGTTGGTTATCAATTTTGTAAGTATGGACTGAAGATGTTAGGCTCTTGTGAAATATACCTTTATACCTATGGTGATTACAGAAAACTAATCTCAAAGAGAAATCGAACGACGCTTCTGCAGTTATAACTTCACACATTATTCTAATTTATTTTTCCGTAGAGTTCGTTGATGAGCCATATTCATTTGATATATTTTTATCATCCAAAAGAGGGTTGATCTACGTACTCATCGTTAACCTCAGTAAATTCGAAATTAATTTGAATAAATCACCGAAATCCCTTTTCACGATAATCATATACTTTCACTTTCCGCTATCATATATTGTACATGAAATTTATTTATATCTATAGAACTAGCATCTTCCACCTGTGATAGGGTTTTGAACTGATATATTTTTCAGTATAGCCTAATAATGAATGATTTCTATGTTTTTCACAGTATGCTAGATAAATGGTTGTGATTCTGAACTGTTTCTGGAAAAAGAAAATACAATTTTCATTTAACCATGTAAAATTTCAACTGTTTCAATAATATTTCGAATATATTGACATTTTACAAAATCTTTTGTATGTGATTCTCTCATAACATTGATTAACCAATTCAAATGTTACCCAATACATTTTTAATGTGTTCTATTGTTTATACGCCTATATTCTTCACCTCACGTTGGCCTAATTGATAACAAGGATGGAAAATTAATGGACTGACCTGTTACTTGATGAAAATTAATAACACTATCCAGGTGATGATTGAAAAATTTTCACAATTTTTTTATATTTTAAACGCGTTTCGCTAACACCGCAGCTTCATCAGTAGTGATGAAGCGATGAAGCTACGATGTTAGCGAAACGTGTTTAGAATAATGAACTTTTGTATAAAATTGTTTGATTATTATCATGGATAAGGATGGAAAAATTAGAAACTTTCATTTCTTTTTCAAGGTTACGTGAAGTCCATATATTCGATCAAATTTTTCTTCAAACCTCACTAAGAGCAATAAGACAAATCGTACATCACAAAGGTTTTTATGCGAGGAAATTGCTGTCTACAGACACCGATAAAAAATTACGAGCACCCAATGCTGGGATCCATCAATTAAAAAATGATCAACTGTCAAGTAGATATTGATGTTCTATGACATTAGTGTCAGAATACAGCGGTAATTTAAAAAAACTCTCAATAAAGGGAATAAAAATTAGGAGATAAGACCTGATAGATAATAAATCATTTATTTCAGTTTGAGAATAATAACAAAGGTGCATTTAAGAATTCACAGTAGTGATTATGTGTTTTAGAAATGATTCCATGCCCTTGGTGTCTAGGTTTGAATAAAAAAAAACATGAAAAAATAGAAAAAACTAAACAGCACTTGGAGACCAAACAAACACAATGCAGATATTCGCACTATCATGAAATGATGGAAGCGAATAGTAGACGATATATTCATGGCTCCAACTCAAAATTGTCTAAAGTTGATTCCAAATCAGTCAATTTACTTGATGAACTCCAAAACAGTAGTCTTTATAGATTGCAGCAGGTCAAATTAGAAGTTCGTAAATCAAAATCTACAGAGTCTTTAGAAAAACATGTTCACTTTCCTCATTTCATCGAAAATGAGACGAAGAAAAAAAGTGTTAGCAAACTGCCTAAAAGGAGGTCCACATCTCTTTCTAATCTGAAGGTGAGTCAATAATTTATGTTATATTCCTTCACAAGCTTTTGTATGTTGTATATTTGAGTTATCGTCTATTCCTGGAATACAATATATCATTCAAGTAAATAATAATCGAATCGATATGAAGTTATCAAATGATTGGTATTTGATAATTTTTTCTCAGACTTTTTTGAAGGTTCCTATTCTCCATAGGGCTCTGGTATCATCTGTACTTGATATACTTATCAATGCAGAAATACATCACTAAAAACTTTTGTTTCCAGTTATTGCTTTTTTTAAAAATACTTGACTGAAATGGCAAATTTTCCCTAATATGAGTACAATAAATTTATTTTTCTGGGCTTATTATGGGAAACTACTTACTTATATTCTTATATTTACAATTTTTATTGTTGATGGTTTTTCAATTATTACAGTAAATATTATTTATTATTACATACATAAATTTGAAAATAGATCATTCCGAAACCATTGAGGATGACAGTGTTCAATGTGAGTGAAATTTTACCTCTTTCGTTTACTATATTGTGTAGCGAACCTGTGAATGATATCTGATTCAATTTAATAATGAATGTTTGGAATATAAACTGGATAGGTAAAAGTGTTTTTTTGTATAACTCAATTTTCATATAAAAGTATTTGTAGAAAGGCAAACCCTTTCTTTCTTAAAAATTATCGAAATACTTTTAAGTTTCTTGTGTCAAGTCAGATTTGATATTTATGTTGGGCATATCAGGAAAATATTGACCAGTGTCATAAAAATCAATTCTATACTTTTTATGTCGATCACTTTGTTCACACAGTATTGAATGAACTGACCACTGTTTGACTAGCATATTAGACATTCTTATATATTATAAAATTCAAATTTGAAGATGGGAATATATTTTCATTGGTTTCATACATTATTAATCAACACTATTTACCACAGGCTATACGCACACGCACAGTCTTCGACATTGTGGTTTTTTGGTTTATTTGTTATCGCCATTATTCAACCATTTTCTCTATCAATAAACTTATTATTCTCCTGGAGAAGTGATCCTTCATTCCAGACATTAGAAAAATATATAATTATCATAAATCCTAATGGAAAAACAGATTCTGGCAAATAAATCTAAATTTTCTTAGTTTATCTTCAATAATACCTGAAATAATAAGCTTTCTTAATGCAAACCTATTGTTTTGGATTTTGATAGGTTTAAGTTCCTCTCTTATATATAACATGTATATTGTGTTGCATAATTTTTGGTGTTGCATCATATGTGAATACTTATTTGAAGGTTAATATCAAAGAGTACACCAACTAACAAGGGACGAAAAAGAACATTTTTTGGGATACAAATTTTTAGTGCGCATGCGCGAAACAATTTGTATTTTTGTTAATGTCAATCTATACTTCCTGTCTTAAGAATGTATCGCAGAGTTGCCAATTCTTGATTGAGTTCTGGAATTTACCGAGAATTGATTATACTACCAGATATCTGAGCAAAAATTATTTATTGAAGTAAAAATTGTATATGAAACAGATACATGCTAAAATAATGTAGTCAACCTAATCTCAGAAATTACAGAGGATGCTGTACTAAAATAAAAATCAGCATTTCCAATACCAATTATTACAATTTTGTAGAATTTTTCCAAGAAATACGAGTAATTACTGTTACTGTGTTCAATATAAGTATAATATCTGTAGTTCTTCACTAGCCGAAGTCCAGTTTCGTACCCCAGTGAATGTTCGTATGATAATAACCATCATTACCTGTTCGTTGCATAATATTACTATTATTATTATGTACTTGCTTGAAAAACTAAAATGTAGCAACGTTTCCATTTTAGTTCAGTTTCATTTTTTGATATTTTGTGTACCAATTAATTGTAGCCATTTCAACCAAATTCATAGCATTTCTTGTGTGGTTTCAGGAAAACTGATCAAAACAATAAATTAATAAATTTAAAAGGATATTTGTGTCTGAATCCATTTACTTCGTTGTTATAATTCAGACACTTGAATCCTATAGATAGAAACATCAAGATTTTGTATCAAAGTGAAAGTTTTCTGATGAATTATTAGTGAACTTGAATAAAAATTACACCCCAAAATTCATAACGGAAACGGATATTAATCAACAATGCTATTTTTCTTAGTGTAGTGCGGTTTTGTACAAATTTCAATCACTACCTGTGCTATTTTTCTCAGTGTATCAATTAGTATCTCTGTCAATGCTGTGACGTATTTCCTCTGAATATCTTGTACAACCTGCATCAAAAGTTCCGAAAAAGCATTTTGTCTCTTGTTAGTTGGTGTACAAGAATTCAATGACATAGAACAGCTGCAGTTCGAATGAATTCAGAACACTCTATCTCACACGTCTTTTCACTATCTATTACTACCGATGAAGCTACGGTGTAGGCAAAACGCGTTTAGAATTGAAAAAAAATATTTAATGAAAATTGTTTAATTGTATCGTGGACAGTATCAATAATAGGAGGAGAAAGAACACAGTACATACATAGAGCACCTTTCGAAAGACTTGAGTTTACCAACCAAGGAGTTTACCAACCAAGGAATGCTAAAATTTGGTACATAGGTGCTTCTTAGGCCTTAGATGCGCAGTAAGAAAAGGTTTTCAAATATTCCAACTGAAGAACCCCGGTGGAGGTAACCAGCAGCGATTAATTTTTTTAAATAGCTGGCATCAGAACCAAAATCGTAATTCGATGGTGGAACCCAGGGATTTGTAAGCAATTCCTTCTTTTTTCCCATCCCACCCGTTTCTACTTAGTTTCTAGATATTAATGTATTCATACAAATAAAAGTAACATTTTAGTATAAAATCAAGCAAAGTTTCAATTCAAAATTTTATTCACTACAGAAATTGAGATGCCTGTTTTGGAACAAGTTTCTTATATCCATTTTGGCAGTCTCGGTGTCCTTCAAAGTTTTAACTTCAAACGTAAATAAGAAGGTGAACTAATAAACTGTAACTGGAATAAATTTAACTGAATTACTGATCAGCCTGAATTCCTTTTATCTTTATACAATGATCATATGAGCTCAAAAATGGAAAGCCTGGCATAATTTTAAAAGAGGGCGCCAAAATGATATATAAGGTGTTGTTTTCTGGCGGGTAATCGTATTCTAGCATGTATTCAAAAACGATTCCTAGTGACGTCATTAATAATAAGATTCGCCAGAATGGAATGATTCAGTTTGTGTCAGACGTCAAATTTAATAATAAAAACAAACATTTCAATTTTCTTTAACCTCAATTAGAATCGGATTTGTGCATACAATATTTACTCAGCTTTATTTTGTACATCCTTACAACGTATTTAATAAAGTTTTCGGCACTTTAAAAAGAATAACAATCAAAATAAAGCAGAAACTGACAACTGACGTACCGTAACGTCAAATTCCGTTAAACCAATCTCACGCTAGTTTTGAATCATCATGAATACGTTTCAAATCATAGTTGATTTGACGTCATCGTTTCAACGCCAGAATGAATGTATTTCAATAACAGGCGAATACGTTCTGAATACATGAGCGCCAGAAAACGCCTCAAGTTATGTAGTGAACAATCGCAATGTGTCACCATCTAAGGCGGGAAAGGAAGTATGACAGATGAGGTTATGATAGAAAGATGTACTCCTTGAATTGAAAATCGACCTTTTTTCTCAACCAGTTTGTCTCGAAGAAATTCGATCCGTTTCATTTTTGGTGCTGCCATACACACTACACTGTATTTGTACCCACACAAACAATTTATTGAAGGACCTTTGCTGTCTGACTGCTATAATTGGTGACATTCAAGACGGAAATAGAAAAGGGGGATATTAATATACTTCATTCGTTCAACTGACTAATTTATAACAGCTGTTATTGCATCTATGAACATAACCCCATTATTCAATAATTAATTTCTCTAAAATTGCAATCTTCACATTGTAATTTCGAATGTTACGTAATTTATAAATGGTAGGTACCTGTAGGCGAGCTCATAGTTTAACTGAGTTTTATTTCTAAGCCAAAGCGAATGACATTGAGAATTGATTTTTTGTTCAGAATTGAGCGAGTTCTCCAATCTTCAATAATACGGTAGTGATATGGAAACTTCGATGAGTAATAACATGAAATACAGGGTGATTCACGGGGGATGGCACATTAGACGTTTTTGGTGAACCAGACAACGGATCACTTTGAAAATTCGATGGAGAATGGAAAGCACATTCGGACATTCTCTACCCAACAAAAATATTTTCTACAATGCGGTGTTGCAACTTCTATTAGAAAGTAGTAGCAACTTTGATTTTTCTAACGGAACACCCTGTATATATAATTTTTGGAGTCTACAACAATTACCCGACAACTTTTCTTGATATATCCCCATACCTATATGTTACCGTTTTTGAAATATGGGATAATTTCAATTTTTACCTTCGGCAATCATGACCTCTAAAAGTGCTGACATCTTTGAGTTAAGGAATACTATGGTACCGAAATTTGGTTTGGAGTTAGGTGATACTTGGAGGCTTCCCAAACTTCTGCGTAATCTTCATTACTTCAATACAGACTTTTGCAATAAGCAGCGGACCTATCCAGATTATTAATGAGCCAACCAGGATTCCTGACCGTGATGGAGAATGTACTAGTCTTCTGAATCTATATTTGACAACCAATCCAGAAGTTTACACAGTTAGAGGTTTGTTTCAGCTCTAAAGATCCATCAACCTGTGCTTCTGAAGTCACGGAAGTTATTCTATCATCCATGGACGCATACATTCCTTTTTCAATGAAACGAACTTCTAACGGCAAACCTTGTTTCAACAAAAATTGCGAATAAGCTGACGCCTCCAAAAATCTCGCCTACCAGCAGTGGCGCAAAAATCCCGGTACCGAAAACCGAACAAGGTTTGTCAATGCTTGCAACAGCTGCAAACTTAGGATAAATGAGAGAAAAGAACAATGAGAAATGAAAATTTTCTATGTTTTTTACCACTTTAATTCGTAAGTTACTGCAGTTTCGTCCTATAAGGACATTTTCAAACTTTTACATTACACTTTTACATTAAACTTTAAAGTTTAATGAAACTTTAGTTACGAATAAAAGTGGTAAAAAACATAGAAAATTATCATTTCTCATTTTTCATGATGATCTCTCACCACGTAGTAACGGCTTCATCCATCAATTTATTAAAAGAAAATAACTTCACAATCAGAGAATTAGGGATAAACTGCTTACCAATCCCAACGGGTTAAGATCCTTCCTGTCGGTAGCTAAAGATGTTAATAAAAACTTCACAAAATCCACAATTTCACCACTAACACGAGCGGATGGTTCAATTGCAAGAACAGCCATAGAAAAAGCAAATCTACTAGCTGAACAATTTGCGTCCCACTCCACAGTCGATTTTCTGGGAAGGGCATCGCCCACTGTTCCCATACTAGAATCCACAATGCCAGAAATAACTTTTCGACAACGTCTGATCAGGCGAATTCTGAAACAGCTCAATATCAACAAGGCGTCTGGTCCTGATGAAGTGCCTGTCATCGTATTCAAAAAGTGCGCAAATGAACCAGTGGCTTTGCTCTCAGTAATATAAAAAATCATGGAGAAAGCCATAAACCACCATATCCCTGAATATTTGGAAGGCTTTAACATCTTGAGCTACCATCAATATGGCTTTCGGAAACAAAGATCAACAAGCGAGCTTCTATCGTATGTCACCTATATTTGGAATAACGCAATCGAGAATCATG
>WOGR01000424.1:0-25892 GCA_015342045.1 Leptinotarsa lineolata | reverse complement strand
CGTGAATCTAGGCAGGAAGCAAGAGGCCCTAAGTGGAGGACAAAATAAGGCTCTGTTGGGCATAGAGCCACCCGCCACCATCAGCGGGGGCGTCTCCCATAACTGATCTTGGGGCTTTCTGGTGACCTCCTGGGACTCAGCATTGAAGTCTCCTCCTGCTTTTCCTCCTAACCATTCTATACCTATCCTATTCCTCCCCTTCACCCACTCCCGTATGTGGGAGAGATGTACATATGTTTTTATTTATATATTTTGAATAGACTGCTCATCTGAATCTTATAATTTGTACAGAGAAAGAGGTAATAAAGAAATTTTGATTTTGGTAGCAACTCATATTGTTGGAGTACGAAATATTTGTAATTCATAATTACTTTGTCATTGGTTCTTGAGGTTAGATATTGTGAAGCGAAACGAGTTTCGCGGTTTCTCAAGACTTTTTTTGTGAAAATCTGTGAACTGTATCGATAAATTCAACTATAGATTTTCATCAAGTATCGGCCAGTTCTATTCGACTAATAAGATCTGTTTTCAAACTTCTCCATAACGTTTTTGAAAACTCCACTGGTATTCTGCTGTCTTCCACTTTTTGAGATCATCAATAGATTGTGTTTTATAAGGAAGAGCAACATAGACCTTTCCGAAGTTCTCCGAGTTTAACTTATTTAATCATTGTTGACCGTGAATAAAATAATGGGGATAAGATAATTCGTCTTATCTTTTCCAATAGTCCTGGAATATAAAAGATAACGTTAGTTGTGATAGGTGTCGGAAGATGTTGAGTCGGTAATTGTTGAGTTGGATGTTATTGAATGTGTGATGCTGTTTGTAGGGTCATTTGGTTTTAACTGACTATTGCTTTTATAGTTGAATTCATGAATAAATCTGGATAAGCGTTCTTGTATAGAACATATTTTATTATTGGTATTATTTTAGCATTGGTAGAGCTCTGCAATAATATTCTGGTTTCATAAATTATGTACCTATGAGAAAATCTCACAATGATATATTATTAATACCTCCTGATGCCTCTCCTGATGGTACGCCATTGCGGCTGGCCCATCACAAGAAGAATCTCTTCATCGATTCCTGGTTGAAGGTATTTATTACAACAATAAAACTAGTAAGGGGCATTCTCACCTTTTGACCACACTGAATCAGTCGTCAGTATTGTTATCTTGAGATTTTCATTACACTTGAATTATAACCTGGAACTGATGTGATAAAATATGACCCCGTTTATTTCTTGAAATGGTCTTATCGCGATGACTGAAATTAATGTGCGCCACTTTTACTGAAAATAATTTCAATGTGTGACTATTGGACTACATGAAAGTAGTTCCCAAGTTTAGACATAATATGTAGATTCATATATTCTAATGAGATTACTGGAAAAATTGGAGTCTTTGACGAATAACCTGAACTGAAAAAATCACTGTGGAAACTCTTCCAACATCAAACCGGGTGAATATATTTATTTCCAATAAAAAATGTGTACATAGAATAAGAATTGTGAGGTACACATATAAATAAATAATGTCCCACTCATCTTGAACGATAAATGATTAAATGATAAATAGAAATGATAAGTATCTTAGGAACTTGTGAATTTACTCCGAAAGCATTTTTGGAGAAGTTTCAATATTTCTCAATTCAAAATATTTCACAATATGAATGTATTGATAATGCAGAATTCATTCTACTTGGCACCTGTAAATGAGAAAGAAATTATCGATATAATAAAATCACCTAAAGTAAAAAAGTCGCCGGAAATAGATGACATTAGAACAGAGATAGTTAAATCTGCCGTTGATGAGCTATGACCTCTTTTGGTTGGTCTTATCAATGACATCTTTGAAGAACAAAATTGTCCCTCATATTTCAAAAAAACAATAATAATACCTATACATGAAAAGGGACCAAAAAAATTAAATATTACTAGTTACCACATTTGCAAAATGTTTTGAAAAAGCCATTAAAACAAGAATATCAAACTATTTAACCAAATATAATATAATCCCAAAATCTCAATTTGGATTCCGCGAAAGGCTATCTACTAATGCTGCTATTTCTGCACTAACTGGAACGATTTACAAATTATTAGATGAAAGTAAACCAACACTCTGTATGTTTTTAGATTTAGCAAAAGCCTTTGACACAGTGGATCATACAAACCTGGTGGTCCTTGAAAATACAGGAGTACGGGGGAAATCACTCGATCTTCTCTAGGATTACTCGAATTGAAGAAAACGAATGGTGCGTATTGATAATCACTCAAGCGCACCTAGAAATGTTGATTATGGTATACCTCAAAGTAGTATACTTGGCCTCCTACTATTCTCTCTGTATATCAATGATATGTTCTCATTAGAGACAAATGGAAATAATAAGCTTTGCTGACGACACAGCCAATTTATATACCGCTGAAACGTGGGATGATCTCAAGAAGGAAACAGGAAAAGATCTTTTCAATATATTTGATTGGTTCCAACACAAAAAACTCACAGTCAACTTCGAAAAGACCAATTTTGTTCCGATCACTAGTTACAAAAGCAAGCTGCCAAATTACCATACGCTAGATGTGAACAAAACACTCAAAAAAATTTAAATACTCACTAAGTATAACATCAAATACCTAGGAGTAACAACTGATTCGCACATGTGATGGAAAACTCACATAAACGAAGGTATAAGAAATATTCGACCATTGCTTTACAAATACAAGTAATTAAAAAACATATTAGATATTACTCACCTCATAATATTATATCACTTTTGAAACCACGCTTGAGTTACGCTATCTTGGGAATCAGTGGCAAAAGTACACTCGAAAAAATTAGGTGTCCTTCAAAAACAAATTCTTAAAATACTTCATAATAAAGTATATACATATTCTTCCAATGACTTGTTTGAATAAAGAAGGGTATTCGACTTACGATAGATATACATATACAATGTGATATTCTATACTTATAAAAAGAACTCCAGCGGATCGAACATACCCACAATGCTCGCATTAAATCTAGGGAAGTCCTGAAAACAAATCTCGCCAGAAAACAAATAGGACAGAGATCATATACTTACCTTGGCGTTAGAGTGTATAGTGAATTACCAAAAATATGCAAATTCTACGTCCACCGTATGAACTACCCCAAACTGATGAAAAAAATAATAAAACGCTACTCACAAATGAGAGATAGACATAAAATACATTCCCTTGTTGAAAATTGAATACTGCTATCTATTTCTTTCTGTAAATATATGTGTTACTATTATGTAAGTGTTTGTAAAAAATATTTTAAATGTGATGATTATTTTAAATCCCCAAATAACTGTTTTACCTAAATAATAAATGTAATTATTTCTTTGGAAACATTCTGTACAATATACGAGAAGTAATGACCCATGCGCAACCATTTTGGTCCTAAATGGATTCTCTCCGTTTATTTGCAATTGACACCCAGAGTTAATATGCCATCATTATAAGCATTTCAATGTGTGGATAAACTCATGATCATTATTACCATTACTATATCAATATAATAAAATTTCATTTACTTCAAATTTCTCGTGTACTTTGGAGTTTCCGTCGGACATACTTCTTTTCATCTCCTCATCAGCTTCATTACCTATAACTTCACAATTAGTTTCATCGTGATTTTTGAAAGTTCTTCGTCTTGTACAGTTGTCCATATTGGAATTCAATGTTCAAGTCTTCGAAAGTGATTATTTGGGATGGAATTTTTCTACCAGTTTGTATCTTAAAGAAACTTCTGTAGATGATCTACACTTATATGTAGAGAGTTTTTATTGGAGTTGATTGATTTTTTTCTTTATAGCCACCCTGCCTGTAACAATTTGACATAACTTGTATATTTTTCATACCAGCAAGATAACTCCGAAAATTGATTTGAAAAATAAGTGATATATTTGGATTATGAAGTCAGATGACGTTGTTACTCAAAAAGTTCACTCGAAGGTTGGTCACTCTACCTATATTATTTCAAAAATCCGAAATGAAAATAAAGAATTCCTCTATTCAGAAGTTTTATTGATATTGTTCATTCTGACGATGTGAATTGATGCGTTAACATATGGGCGTACTGTATGAAAACGAACAATAATATTTTTTGTTGAATGACTTTGGGGAGTTTCGAATAAAAGTGTGAATTTTCCAGTCTTCGTTCAGGTTTTCTATTCCGGTGATATGTTTTCTACTCGAATTAAGTAAATGATAACAATAATTTTTGTTTGGAAAAACGATTAAACCACTTGAATTTCATCAGTTCGGATTTCCATTGTCTATCATGATTCCACTATAATTCGAAATCTATGAAAGAGTGAAAAATTGAGTGATTTTTTATTTTTAATTTTTTTAAATTTTTTCATTTCTTTTCACTCTGTAGTCATTTTCATTTCGTATCTTGTTTATTTTATTCGTTTTATTGTTTCATAAACTACACCTTACGATTTGATCTCCACAAACTTTATTTAAAAAATATGTTTCGCTAACACAGTAGCTTTTTCAAAAGTAAATTGTATACAAGTTACTCCTTAACTTAATATTTATATCCCTCAGGTATCTACCATTGAGGGTACCTCTACAGGTAATCACTCGATCAAATTACCTAGACCTGAGGTACTTTCTCAATTATGATTACCTGATGCATTTTACATCCTTAGTAATACTTCATCGGTTTTTTGAGAAAACAGGTTCAATAATAGTGATCTATTCAAATCCAGTTGGTCATTCATTAGAATG
This sequence comes from Leptinotarsa lineolata, assembly GCA_015342045.1. Classification (NCBI taxonomy): domain Eukaryota; kingdom Metazoa; phylum Arthropoda; class Insecta; order Coleoptera; family Chrysomelidae; genus Leptinotarsa; species Leptinotarsa lineolata. The sequence continues at coordinate 21,133 of WOGR01000424.1, read as the reverse complement.
TTTGACTTTTTAAGTTTATTGATTTCCATTGCTTCTGAATGATTCAGTTTCAAACCTTTATTTTCTGTGTGTTAAATTTTGAACTCTCCGTTGAAAATATGATTTTCTTCTGAAAGATGATTTGAATATGTTGAACTTGTTTTCTTATTTACATAGCTCACATGATGTTCCTGGATACGATTTTTGAATGTTCTACTATTTTGACACGTTCCACACTTCAATTCATATATTCCTGATTTCTCGAATTTGGATGTTTCGTCTTCATTATTTTTAACTAGCTTTCCCAACATAATACTTGTTCTAAATGTAATTTTAATCGTTAATCTCGTTTACTCAAAAATGAAGCCTCTTTTTCTGTTGTTTGCCCAAAGTATGTTGAAGTTCTTTGATTTTGATTTTGATCGTTTTATTGTATTTTCATTTCAGGTTTTATTGCTTACCCTTCCGTTACTGACGTAGGTATAGAAATTGGACGCAGATACTGGGGTCGGTCCGTCTGACCGCACTTCCACTATCAGCTACATTTCAAAGTCGTATTGTATATTTTAACTTAAATGAAACAACGTGCATTTTGTTTAGGAAGAAATGCATTCTTGCTACTAGGACACAGATTATATCTTTAAATATAAAACAAACACTCTATACTATATAGATAACTTACTAGTAAACTCATGAGGTGTAAAAAAATAATATTTGGTCATTTCGAAAATATATGGAGAAATGAAAAAACAAATTCTTATTAATGAGTTGGAAGAAACAAGACAATACAAATTCACAAGAGCCGATTGCTTGGACTCTGCTCATCTTGATGGGGCTCTTGATTGAGACCACATTTTTCCGAAATGCGGTCTCTAAGGTTTCTAGGTATGTAATCTGTTGCAATAGGTACTTAGTTTCAGTTGATCGGAGACTAAATCAAACCCAAGCCGAAGTGAAAAGTCTCTGCGAACTGTATTTTCATTTGAGTTGCTTGGAGTATAAATTATGAACGAATTGAAATCAGAGATGTTTATCATACTATGAAAAACCACCATAGCTTATCAACCAAGTCCACTTTCCCGAACATAAATGGTCCGTCCTCCGCCTCGTCTGTTTCACTATCATTCTCCAAATCCTGTTCAATTTCACTGTCTTCCTTCCTAATGTCTAAGTTATCTTCAGTTTCTTCTGCCTCGTCGTCATATTCAATATCCTCGAGCGCCTCCTCCATTACCTTTTACAACTTCTGTAGCTCTTTCTCACAATCCATTTCTGAAATGAATCAAAATTATCATGATAAACACCAATAAATGCAAAAATGTCACCGCTGAATGTAAGGTCAAACGTGATCAAAAATACTGGCGTCGGTCTCCTGCTCCGATAATTGAAATGAATTGTAACGGGTTTTGAGCACACACATAAAACTTGAGACACCTAACCTGCACGAGAGGTACTGCGATTCACAGATCTGCGGTTGCACCCCACCTAAATTATTTGGCTCCCAATTGGATGCGTCGGTCTGACAAACCGGACATCAGTATGGAAACGTTGATATAATTGATATTTTAGCTATTCATTCTAATTTCATTTATTCTTTCATAGATTTCGAATGATAGTGGAATTATATCAGACAATGATCTAGTTAAATTCATCATGAAACATTGTCAACCACTTTCAAACAATTAAACCACTATTGGAAACGCCCCCTGTTGTCGTAGAGGATCCACTTTACATCAGACGTGACGATCTGATCGAAAAAGGATCGTTTTGGTTGCACAAAAGCAGAGAAGAACATACCTCGAAAGGTGATAATTTCTGATGATCGTTCAAATCGTATGGCAACCATTTTTCGAGCTTTTTTACCTTTCCAATACGTTTCAAACCATCAAAAACCACGTGAGAGATGACGCCCAGTTATTCAGCCATCCTACCGTCTGTGATGGGTCAGTCTTCCCCAGGGTCCTCAAATCCTTATCCTGGATCACTGTAGGTAGATCACTTCGGGGCTCATCTTTGAGGCTAAAATCTCCGAAAATTTCGCAAAACAGTGCGTGCATTAACACTAGCCTTGTCAAATGCCTTTGAGCTGTTAAGGCAGTGCATTGGTTCGAAATAGGCTGAAAAGAGGTAAACCATTGAAATTTGAAGAAAGAATTATTAGCATCAACGTGTAGAGTAAAAAATTTCTATCGACCAGTACGAGTATATACCACGACACATTTAACATCTTGAGCGATCAACAATATGGCTTTCGTAAACAAAAATCAACAGGCGACCTTCAATTTTATGTCACCCATATTTGGAATATCGCAGTCGAGATGCATGGAGAATCCAGAGCTATTGCGTTAGATTTTTTTAAGGCCTTTGACCTTGTGTCGCATAGGGGTTTGCTGGCCAAACTTCGATGCTATGGTTTGTCGGATCATTTCTGTGTGTGACTGTCTAGCTTTCTGAAAGAACTTTTACCTGGTGTTCCCCAGGGATCCATATCGTCTCCAACCCTCTTTTTATTGTATATCAACGACTTATTGGAAAAAACAAGAATCCAATATATTGCTTTGCTGACGACAGCACATTTGTCTCGTCATTCCATTTAGATTCCAGGACATCGGCTGCGGATGCACATCTTCACCGGTAGTAGGAGGTTGCATATCTTAATGAGGATCTAAAAGTGATTTTGAATTGGGGTGGAATTTCAGTTCAATGTCACAAAAACCCAGGCATCGGTTTTCTCCAAAAACATGAATGTCACCGAACCGGATAAGTATATTAATGTCAGGACAGACAGTTCCGCTTTCTGCTTCGATAAGTTCCAAAGCAGAAAACGATTCACACCTCAGCAACTTCTGATGCTTTATAAAGCTCAGATTAAACAGTCTTTGGAGTATTGTTCTCATATATGGAGTTCCGCCCCTAAGCACACCCCAAAGCTGGTGGATTCCATTCAGAAAGGAGACATCCGACTGACTGGAGACGCAATTATCGCTTGCATCATTGACAGTCTGGAACATCGAAGAAAGAATGGAAATTTGTCCCTCTTCTATAGATACTTTCACGGGAAGTGTTCAAGTGACTCGACACATTTGATTCCACCAGGAGAGGTACATACCAGAAATACACGACGGACTGTGGCTGCTCATCGTTTTGAGGTTCAACTCACTACACCTCGAACTTCACTGTTCAAGAACTCTTTCATTTGGAGAACTACGTTTATGTAGAGCAAACTTCCTGAGAACGTTTTCCCAAATGGATTCAATCTCCAGCGATTCAAATCCAATGTGAATCGCTACTTTCGCACAGGCACTGCTTTTAGAGCGCCTTAAGGATTTTTCTGTAGTGCTTTTGTTTTGTCCTTGAAAAAAGTATTCATTGAGATATGTAGCTACAAAATCACCTGTCATCAAAACCGACAAAACTTTTGGAACAATCTAATATTACATGGATTTCAATTGGTGGAGAAATTTTGAGGAATTCATACCTGATTTCCTTCCTTCTTTCTACTCTTTTCTGAAGAATACCACTGTTATAGATAAACGGACGAAGATATCAAGAACTGCGATTCAGAAATTCTCTGGAAATATTTGCGAGTTTGAGATCTCAAGCACGAATCAGTCATTGTGTACAAAAATTGACTTTGATCATTCATTCATTAAATGCCAAACTGTATTGTATTGAGTGACAAATTTCCAAAATAACAGCCCACTGAACGTTTTTGTTTTATTGTGCAATATTTATTTCGGGCAATAGTGTACGATAATTAAGAAATTACTGTCCTGAATATCTGAATATCTTCAGTCTTCTGTGGCCACTTCAACAACAACAATTTCCTTGAACTTATTTCATGAGCAAAAACTTTTTTCATCAAAAAACCAGTGAACATATATTCCACATTCATTTTGAGCAACATTATAACAAACACTTTATGTTATAAATTTGTGACTCGAATTGAGTATCATTTACATCATTGAGGTCTATTTATTTCGATTACATGTTTGTTTACAAACTCAATGAACGGAGCAACTTCACAAATTCTTTCATTATATTCTCCATTACACCGTTTCAGGTTCATTTCTCAATTCTCCGGATTGTCCGAATTATATTTCAGGATTTTTATTGGAGAACAGATTCAATTCGTCAAATAGTTTAACACACCATCCCCAGTCGAAGGTTATGAACTGAAACTTCTCGCAACTACCAACTTTGTCGAAACTCCGATTACAAAGTTGGGAACTTTTTTGTTAATATATTAGGTCGAGATACTTGGGACATTTCGTTCTTTCATTATTCTCTTTGAAAGTTAGGGTAATTGTAGGATTTTCAGATTTATTTTATAGGCATAGAACTGTTTTTCTTTCAAATAGTAAATGTGAAATATCTCAACACATTGTAGAAAGCCGACTCATTAATGTTATGTGGTTTTGTTGTTCTTTTTGATTACCTGTTTTCTTTTACTACTTCAAAAGATTAGAAGTAGACAATGTTTCACTTCTGTCATTAAATTATGTCATAAATTATGAGTTCATTCCGGAAAATAATTTTGGATGTTTACTCCAATAGTAAAAAATGAAAAATAGAAATCAAAAAAAAAATGAAGAAGTAACAGGTACTTTTGAAAAAACTATGATCATTGCAGTGTATTGAGGAGAGAAACATCCGCAGTACGTATGTATCTCTCATTCAGACACGGTTTGATCTCTGTCAGAGTATTGGTACATGGTACAATCTTTCTCTAAGACGAAGGTTTCATACATACAGTTGAGCCGCCTTGAAATCTATCGAGTTCTAAGCACTTCGCTGGTTGGGTCAGATCTTCCCTGCACTGATGAGGAGAGGTAATACCTCAAAGCCGCTCTCAAAGTGACTTACTTGAATAATTCCAGCATGGTCCTGCTGCTGAGGAAACGAAAAATATCTGCGAGACCAACCTTTATGAGGTATCTTATAAATATCTGTAAGTCATCCAGCCAGAAAAGTAGTTACTTTCCGGTAAGCATTTATCAAAACCTACGGTGTAGGTAGTTAGGAGAGATGGATATTTTATAATAATAATAATATCGTTTATTATGCATTGAAAGTACATTTTTATACATAAAAGGAAAAGGGATAGCCAGATGCTATCTTCCACCTTTTCCAAAAATTATATAGTGTGTGCAAAAAATAATGATAAAATGAAAATACTTATTCACTATCAAATTAATGAGAAGAGATAAAAAAACTAATACAACCATATAGGGTCTAATAACTATTAATATTCTTAGCATACTATTGGTCAATTTAACGATTTCATTCCAATACCATGCATTGAATCTTGAATTAGCGTGAGCATTGAGCATCTGTGATTTTATTTCTTTCTTGAATTGATGAATATTATGGCGTGAAAACGATAAAAAATTTTTCAGATAACAAGGGGTGACATCCTTCAAATTTGGAATTATGGTATGTTGAATGAGTTAATTCGCAAATTGACCATATGTATGTTAGAATTCCTACTTGAATAACTATATGAATAATTAGGAGTTTTAGTATGGAGCAACTTGAACAAAAAATGTTCATTAAATATTGGACTCTGTACCTCACATTCAGCTCCTTCATTTTTAACAAAAATGGTGTGACGTATTAACCATATGGTGTGCAGCATTCGAATCCCATGCAAGCATTTTGTATGCGTTGTAACTTCAGCTTGTTATATTGCGGCAAAAAATTTTAATACACCGAACAATAATAGTCGATATGGGGGTAAATAAGAGTTTTAACTAGCCTGAGTTTCATTCCTTCAGATAACTGATACTTGAATTCATACAGCGATTTGAGTTTAAAAATAATACTTCAAAAATGTTTTTCACTTGTTCATGAAAAGACAAAGAGCTATCTATGGTTACGCCAAGATTTTTAACACTGTCTACCCAGTCAATGTTGCGTTATCGAGAATGAGCTTAAAGTTTCTTTGAGTTTCAACTTTTTGTCCTTGAGATCCTATGCATGAAACCAAAGTTTCATTTGAATTGATTTTCAGTCCATGATGCTCCAAGTATAGGAATGTATTATGCAAATCTGACTTTATATTGGTTACGCAACTTTCTGTATCAGTGTTATTGGAAGACAAATACTATAACTATATATCATCTGCTTATAAATGTAACTGATAATGTGATAAGGAAGTGAGGTAATCAAAAATAATCCTAGTAAACATTAAGGGCTCTAGAATGCTTTCCTGCGGTATACCTGGGATGGTTTCTTTTAGGAATGACCTTGAGTATTCATCCAGTTCAACCCTTTGTGATCGGCCTGTGAGATAGCTAGTCATCCATTGAAGAGAAATGTCATCGAATTCTATGAACTTGAGTTTGCCGATGAGCAAATCGAAATGAACTGAATCGAAAGCTTTACTTTGATCAAGCAATACTGAAATGGTGACTTCTGATTCATCTATGGTTCTCACAAGATCGCTGATTACTTTCAAGAGGGCGGTCTCTCTTCCGTGTTTTTTGCGGAACCGAGACTGCTCGTACGGAAGTATTCAATTTTCTTCCAGAAAAGCTCTTACTTGACGGGAAACATTTTTCACGAATAATTTAGAGAATGAGGGCAGAATGCTGATAGGGCGAAGGTCACTGAAAATAGTAGGTGCCTTCTTTTTCGGAATTGGAATTATATTACAAACCTTCCAAACATCTAGAAAAATACCCTGTCTGAAGGACTGGTTGAAAATAAATACGTTTAACTTCATCTATATAGTGTAGTATCACTGAAGATACCATCTTGATATTTTTAATGTCAATCCCTAAAGCATTAAATTTTCTCATCATTACATATATCGGCAAGGAAGAAGTTCAAAGAAGAGTTCAATTCATTACTATCGTAGAATGAAAGAATGTCATTATCTACTATTGAATATTCAGCCACGTTTGAAAAATAGTCATTGATTTCTTCAGGTTTACGTAGTTCAATGGGCAGGCTATTAGTTTGACAGGATGATTTTGTAGTGACACCCCAATCTGCAAGATTTCTCCATGTCATTTTTGAGTTGTTTTTATTTTTGTTCGAAACAAATTGTATGTATGCTGTTTTTTCACGTTTTACTGATCACTGACATCGTTGCGTAAAGTTAAATAGTACTGTCTAGCTGCTGCTGTCTTTTCTTTTAGATATTTGGCATGAGCTCTATCTATCTATTTCAAGATTTCATTTCGAAATATTTCATTTCCTTTCAGTCAGTAGTATAATGACAGTTTGATTCACGATCTACTCAAACAAACCCATTCGTCATATTATATTGTCAAAGTTTTATGAAAATCCGTACTACTTTTAAAATGAATCTGATTGGTTCAATTCCATTCTTTTGGACGGAATCTTGGGTCTAGTTTGGTAATAATGGTTATATTTTCATACAGAAGTGTCACCATCTTTAGAATAATGAGAAGCCTTTGACTGTGACTGACATGAAGATTTACTAATTAGTCTTCGATAATTTTGTTCGTTGCTTTCTAGCTATCTCTAAAACCATTTCTCATATGAATAAATATATATCAATACATTTTTAGTGTTTACCGTAGCCATCAACGCTGTTATTTCTTAGGGATTCATATTGTGTTCAACTACTTTCAACGGCCCATTCTAAAAGGCCAAAAGTCGATATTTCATCTCAACATGGGTTTCTTTACCGAATTCACGATTAGAGAGAACAAAATCATCTGGGATGTTAGGTCGTGGGCGAGTGGAAACGTTTGGTACTTTAACTTACATTCGACCACGTACTACCAGCCCGGATTGTGTTCTCTCTAATAGCTCTAATAGCACAAACTGATCATTTTGTTAATAACAAAAGGTTTCATGAAATAATGCAAATCTGAATAATCTTTTTACTTGAGGTGATAGTTATCTAGTAGAACTTTATCTTTAAAAGTCCCACAAATCGATTTTCTCAAAGCGAGTAAATGTGTCATATTGATTACAGAGCACATATTTTGCTAGCTGCGATTAACTGATTGAGTTTAAAATTACATAACAACAAATAGAACCAATATGACATTGCACAATCTCGTTGCTAATACATCAAATGCGTTTTCTCGAAAACTATCGAGCACTATCATCAAAGCTCAAATTGAATATTGCTCACATCAGAGGGGATATATTTATAACTGAAGACATCATATTTGAACCTTCAGTTATTTAAACTAATTCAACGAACCATCATGCAACCTTTAGGTATATGTCTGATACATCAGATCACTCACTTCAAATTTCAGAAGGATACAAAAAAAACAAAGAAACACAAAAATCGTTGTCTCTTTCTATTGAAAAATCACTGATATATTCATCGGTAGCAACTGAAGTGGTAACAACAATGAGAAAGTCAGTAAAATTAAAACCATGGATTACTGATGTACTCACTAATTCTATTGAAACCAGGGATAAAATATTCGAAAAGATATACAGAGGACTTCGGAAATCAATATTGATATTACATAAATGAATTGGACATTTTGATGAAACTTACGAAAAACAACTGAAAAATTAATTCAAAGAGACACGTTGTTATTCTGAATGAACTTTGAAGATAAAAATGACTGCTCAAGTTGAATATCGGATAGTGATAATATAAAAAACAGAAACCATAATGGCATATTTATTCAATGAGTATTTTGTGAATATAGCAGAGAGAATGACGGAGTTATTAGATGAATCTGACCTCCTCAATAACTCTCTGGGGCCTATTATTGAAAACGAAATTATTTTTTCTCAAAATTGGAAAACGATTTTACATTAACCAATATAATGAAACTTAATTATGATAATGGATGAATAATCAATGGAAAGATTCAATAATGACATCTGTTTTGAAACTGGTAATGAATTTTAACTCAAAATCTTTTGACCAATCTCTGTGATGAATAGTTTTACAAAACTATTCCCTAAAAAAGTCATCAACTTTTTAAGTAATCACCAGCAATTTGGGTTTCTGATTAATTTCACGCGTTTGTCAACGAAATCACACAGGTTGAAAATTTTCAGGGTATTATTGTTTGTCATTCCTATTACACCGCTTCAATGTTTGAGAGAAAAGCTGGTTGTTGTTCAGCAGAAACTATTTGAATAAATTCAAATGTGATTGAATTATGATTCAATAAGTATAAATGCTGAGAAAACTGAATAAATAACTGTTTCATTCAATTTTGAAGAGAGTAACATACTCAATATAGCTACACAAACATAGTTGCACCCAAATGCAAATGTTCTGGAATTGAAAAAACCCAAATCTACAGAATATCTTGATGTCATGATCGATTAGCACTCAAGATAAGACGCCCACATATCCACATTGTGAAAAGGTTGGGGATTGTAATGTATAAATTTCATACATTGAGAAACATTCTTTCAAACAAAAAACTATCGGTAATAACTCTTCAGCGGAATCAATTATCGGATATCGTTTTGTATCACCAATCACAGTAAATACCTTTTTGAAACCAATGTACAAGGAAAAGGCACAATTTTAGAAAAAACTAAAGTTTGAATTATGAGATATTTATACAGTGCATTTCTTTAATGTCCCATCCCATCAACTCAAAAAACTGAAATTTGGGATAATGAAATTAATGCATGAATACTTTATTTTGAAGTAAAATAAACAGATGAAACTTTCGAAATGGCGACTGGGCTCCACATAGAAAAAAAAATAAATGAAAAGGGGGGTCTTGTGATACATCATTTTGAAGCTCCTGATAAATACCTCCTACTACAGAATGGTGAAACATTTAATAATTTCCTGAACACAAACACATTAATATCGATTATTCTAGAAATATTCATTTTCATCTGCCATATGGCAATTCCAACAACCCGATAAGGTTTAAAAATTAACGTTTGGGCAGGAATATTGGGAAACCATATTGTAAGATCTCTATTTATTGATCAAAATTCAACAGGGAAACTGTATTTGAATATGCTGGATACTACTGTTGACCCTTTCATCACTGAAATCGACGAAGCGAATCCTGATGAATTCGATATGGATATTGTATTTCAACATAATGGAGCACCACCACATTACTCCAGACAAGTAAGAAACTATTTGGATACTACTTTTCCCGGTCGTTGGATTGACCATCGAGGTCCTACAGAACGGCCAGCCGCTCGCTAGATTTGACACCTTCGGACTTTTTTATGGGACTATTTGAAGCAAAAGGTGTACGAAACTAAACATGCTTCGAAATTGGATATACGGCAGAGAATAATAAATATTTGTAGAGATATTGACGTTACTGTGTTCAAAAATGTTCGGCATGAAATATCGAATAGGCTGTTTATGTGTTAAGAAGTTCAAGGCAACCCTTCCAAGCATCTTCTGAACTGACTTCAAGCTTATTACCTCATATTATATAGTTAAATGTCAATGTATTCAGGCAATTATTGAAAGTTCCGCCATTTTGTAGTAGTTGAAGATATTCACATTATATTCTAGGATTGTGAGGCATTTGTCAGGACCCCCCTTTACATTCAATTTTATTTTCCAAGATGGCACCCAGTCGCCATCTTGAAAGTTTCATCTGTCAATCTGTCAAAGTATCCATGTATTAATTTCATTATCTCGAATTTCAATTTTTTGAGTTGACCCTTTCAAAAAATAAATGGGGGGGACATTGAAGAAATGCACTGTATATCGATAATAACTGAAGTATTATATTAACACACTTCAGTTATTATAGAACAATTGTCACATTGATACCGTCAGTGGCAACATCGAATATAATTATTACCGATGTCACTGAATAAAAGAATCGAATTGTCACAATTTGAAATAAATGTTCGAATTTTTCATATTTGTATTTAATAAAAATGAATGTTCATCAAAAAACAATTATCATTTTCTGAAAAAAATTGGTAATATTTTATTTTTACATTATGCCAAATCAGTTCTTGTCGTAATCTGTTCTTTTTTGCATATTAATTGTACAAAATAATTTCGATGTTTCACATCTGCCAGGCGACCCATTACGACTCACATTTTTTTGATACCTCGTCTCATTGCAATTTCCGCCAAGCTGCCCATACTACTTACCAATAATGAAACTTGCTATCGGTGAGAGCGATTTTGAAATCAGTTGAGAATTTTTCGAGTTTATCTGTCACAAGCAAAACAATAATAAAGAACCTAATCCGCGATGGTAGGCCGTGATTGAATGTGATTTATGGTACCAAACGTTTCGTCTGCTACTGCTACATATATCATCAATGGTTCGTGCGTTGACTGCGATGACGAATGGTACATCGTGATTCCGGCCAATGCCCTTGAATAAACAAATATTTTATCTTTCCAATCATAATATATTACAATTATTTCTGTATAGAAAGTGTACAAGTACTTTTGAATATATTTATGCCAGCTCTCACCACTGATCATACAAAAAATGAAGATAATACACTTTTATTTTCATACGTTTGCTGGGATGTCATTGAAAACAAAGGGTATCTTCTCAACCAAGTGAAAGAGTTAATCTGGAAAAGTATATTTTGTGACTTCGTAACTTTTTGACTTTTAAAAAAGACAATGAATCAATGGCCAGTATTGGGGTGAATTGCACTTCAAAAATGAGGTTTGAAAGTAACGTTCAGAAAGAACTATAGTTTGTAGAACATTTTTCTGCTTGTAAAACTTCACAATGGTTCGAGAGTGATTATCACGATTAGACTACTAGTCTAAAGCTGCAAATAACTTTCATTTCATCCTGAAAAATGAGAAAAGAACATTTTCTATGTTTTAACCACGTTTATTTGTAACAAAATTTACTGCAGTTTCATCCTATGAGGACATTTCTAAACTTTCACATTAAACTACAAATGATCGATTACATTACCCCTTATTATCACTGTAGGTAATAACCGAGGTACCTGAATTATTATTACCTGCAACAATGTGGGTACGCTAATTTGAAAACCGGTGAGTTAACTAGATCGATTTGATCATTTTAAAGATTGCACCCGCATTTCTTGTGCTTATGAATTTCTAAGGATTTTAAATAACTGAGTTTCCAACCTTTGCTTGCATAGTGCAAAACTTCCGTATCGTTTAGATTCGGGAACTTGTGGTTGCATTCCAAGGAATGGTTCAAAAATATCGAATCATTTTCACCTAGTCTGAAGAACCTTTCATGTTCAGCATATCGTTTTGTCCCACATAAACACTATTACACTCGGGATACTTAAGCTTATAAACTCCAGATTTATCCATCTTGTCCACTTCATCTTTGGCATTGAAAAGGTCTAGCATGTGGTCTGAATGCCACTTCCACAATGTTTTTCCTGAAAAAACCCGCAATTAACTCTGTTGTTGGTCCAAAATATGTTAGAGTTACAAATTTCTCAATTTCTGCCTGTTTGACCTGGGGGTATATTATTCTGTAAGTGAATGTACAGCTTTGTTGTCTGACTAACTTCTGGATTGTGTCTGCGTCGGAAACATAGAAAATTTTCTTTTTCATTTTTCATGATGATCTCTTTCTACGTAGTAACGGCTACATCCATCAATCAATTCATTTCATCCATTTATTCTTTATTTAAAAAACCCATTCAGCGTTCTTTGTAAGTTTCAGAATCATCTTGGCTAAATACTCGAAGAAAACAATTCCTAGTTTAATATTTTTTATATTGTCAACATCTTACCAAGTTTATAACTCTCTTTGATAACAAGATACTGAATTAACATGTGAACTTAAACAAGCCAGTCCTGTGTTCTAGATATAATGAGGTGTCGTTGAATAGTTGTTGACATGGAAACGAAAGTCGAGCTGTTCTGCAATGCTGGTCTGTAATGGTCCCGGCATGGGACTCTGTTGAGAAAGTATGGCTGAGTGAGTATTTTTTGAGTTCTGTCATAATGTACGAAATGAAATTTGATTTTGAAATGAGGTGGTTTTGGTCTAGGTTCATTATATGATATTGAATAAGTAAGAAATCATCTCGAGGTAATGTGTTCTTAAAAAGGAACTGAAATATTCTCGACGAATTATTGCCACTGGAATTTCTGAACATGGAAAAAATCAGATGATGTCAAATCTGATATGATGAAAAAATGTATTTGAGAGGTTGAATAGATACTGATGAAGTCTAGGAGAATTAGGAAAAATTCAGTTTTGATTTCGATATTGATTTTTAATGGAAGATATTAGAGATAGATTAGAATGGGACAAAAGCGGTGAAGTTTTTCAAATATAACCACAAATTAAAGAAAATAGATTGTTGATTCCATAGGGAACATAAGAAATTATTTGAATTGAAGGGTTTATATTTTAAGGAGTGATAATATTTAGAAAAGAAAGTTTTTGGCTTTCTACTTCTCCATCCTAATACAGAAAAATGTGGGAATCTCCCAAAGAAAGAAAGGAAGTGATAATTTTTAGAAGATGTAACTCTAAATATAGATATATAGATCTTGCAAAGAAGTAAATTTCAGACACAAAATGGAAGAAAAAGCTCTTCTGAAACAGCTACTTTCATGTAAACATTGAATTACACGAAAGAAAAAATTCTTTGGAAACAAATACTTTTATATGAATACTGAATTATACAAAAAAAACTTTTTCACTCAGTTAGTATTCCAAACATCCGTTATGGATTCAAGTCAGATATCATTCACAGAATTTCTGCACAATGTACTAAATGAAAGGTAAAGAATTTCACTTACATGGAACTCAGCCATCCTCACTGGTAGATACCGATGTTTCGCCGTCATTACACGAAAGAATTTTTTCTTTCGTGTAATTCAATGTTTATATGAAATTAGAAGGACTTTTTTTTCCATTTTGTGCCTGAAAATTACTTCTTTGCATGATCTACACATCTAAGTTTAGAGTTACTTCTTTCAAAAATGATTGCTTCCTTTCTTTCTTTGGAAGATTGCCACATTTTTTTGTATCAAGATGGAGTGGTAGAAAGCCAAAAACTTCCTCTCCCAAAAATCAATCACTGCTAAAAATATAACCCCTTCAATTTAAACAATATTCCTCATGGCTGCGATTCAATTAAATAAGTGAATGAATGTCATTACGATGGCATCGATGACATAAGTAGATCAAACTTATTCCGTGACATTAATATCGTAATTTATAAATTTATAATATCATCCAGATTGATTCTGAAGTGCACTAAGGCAAATGTCTTTGCATGATCTACACATCTATGTTTAGAGTTACTTCTTTCAGAAAGGGTTTCCCTCCTTTCTTTGGAAGATTCCTACATTTTTTTGTATCAAGATAGAGTAGTAGAAATCCAAAAACTTTCTTTCCTAGAAATTATTGTTTTCGGTTTCTGAAAACTATCGACGAAGATTCTGAAAACTATCGACGAAGATTCTGAATTTTATGTCACAGGTCGCAACTAGAAAGTACTGAGTCATAAACTTTGATAATAATAATTGTTTTTAACATCCATTCATGGAAGAATTATACTCTTAAATTTGATGAATTAGAAGTTTGAATGGAGTTTTATACCACATATGAACATAATATGTCTATCTGAAAATGAATTTTCATACACCGGTTAGATTTTGATTCCAAAAGAAAAATGTTTTCTGTTCGTCTATTGAAGAAATAATAATAGTTGCAAGTTTCAATTTCACATGTTTATTTCATTTCAGATAATCATTTATTCAACTGAAAATCACTTTTCAGATACTGCTCTTTGCGGTTGACGTTTGATGATCTAAGGTGCAATTTATTTTTATTGGCACTGTAATTCAGAAATAATTTGAGAATTCTAACACCGATTAATTTGAGGTATATTATATAGTTGTAAAGTGAATTTATGACAGTTTTATACAAGTTTATTTCCATCTCACAGGATTAGCGATACTATGTGTACCGGGTTCAAGATACCCGGTACACATAGTATTTGTATCGATCATATAATGATTTTTGTCAGAATTCTGCAGATGAAATATCATATCAAATCATTTCATTTGACTGTCTGAAAGCTATTTTCCGATTTTTCTAGCCGTGGTCTGCAGACATTTTTAACTGCAACATTTTTTTTGACAGATATAATTAGAGCCTTTTGTGAAAAATAAATCAAAATCACTTTTCCTAGATCCGAACAAAAATACTGCCCCTGAAACTGTTTCAGTCATCTTCTGATACGTACTTGGATAGCGAAACGCGCGTCAAAAGACAGTAATTTTGTTTTTGTATGAAGAAATTTTTTTCAAAAGCTGGTAACCAGCTATCGATTCCTACAAACGACAACCCTCAGAAGTCAAGGTTTCATGTGCGATTCCTAACACATCTTGAATGATACTTGGTGAACGATACCCAGATGAAATTGATTGTATAGCCGGAGGGCTCGAACCACCGTTTCACATAGCGATCAATTGAACGAACCCCTTATGTCACTCCAACTAGCTATTGCCCAACTAGTGGATTGCTCGTATTATTTTTTCAATAATAAATCATCTTGTGCTTTTTTTAGAAGCATATATAGTAATTCAGTTGAAATATACTCCACTATTTATCGTGTCGAAACAGGAATTAATAAA
The DNA here is from genome assembly GCA_015342045.1 of Leptinotarsa lineolata. Taxonomy (NCBI): domain Eukaryota; kingdom Metazoa; phylum Arthropoda; class Insecta; order Coleoptera; family Chrysomelidae; genus Leptinotarsa; species Leptinotarsa lineolata. The sequence goes on along the minus strand of WOGR01000424.1, from coordinate 5,628 downwards.
GCATCGTTGTATTCGAACTAGTTAGAACCGTCAATCGCCAAAATACAGCCTGTAACGAGCACTTGAACTTGACCTGTAACTTGGACTTTAACTGCAGTCAGTTAAAAGTGATGTCTATTCGAAGAATTCATCTTGTCATTGTTGAGCCATCTTTCACCTAATTATTCAAGGAGTTTTCATATAAATTCATTTCAAGACGCGTTTCACTACACAGTAGTTCCATCAGTTGTACGGGTATCTAACGGAAACACTTTTCCCACGCCAGAACTGTCTTTCGACTCGTGTTTTGTTCTGATGACTAAGATTCTTGGTCATCTTCTAGTGATGCTAACTTGGTTAACGAAACGTGTGCGAGAGACACTGTTTTCAATAAATTTATTTACGCCAGATAACAACTGGTTTGGAAAATCAGATTGATGTATCTGGGAACATGAGTTTGCAAAACGATCTCATTCACTTCCAACACGATGGAGCTACACCATACAACTTTCTCTCAGTTATACATTGCCTGAATGATAGATATCCTGGCAGATGGATTGGTCGAAGAGAAGCAATAGAATGGCGACCATATCACTTGACTCATCGCCTCTAGATTTATTCCTAAGAAAGCATCTGAAGGCAGCTTCGAAATTCGGAAATTTTTAGCGAAGAATAACAGCTGTGTGTAGAGAACTGCAGGCATAAGTTTTTCGGAATGTTAGAGAGGACTTTGGGGGCTGACTTCATCACTATTTAGAAAATAATGTACAATATTTTGAAATATTGACGAGATAAATTACTTTTTGATTATTTTCTATGTTTCATTCTTCATGGTTTCACTGGATTTCTAAAGTACCAAAAAAAGGTCGAGTATGTAGTATTTTTGGAAAGGTAGATCTTTTCCTTAAGATTTCACGGGTGGTTTCCTCCTCCTCTAGATGGTTCATATGATTCAATTGAAAACTAGCCTACATTTGAAGTTTTTTCTGCATATTTTTAGATTCTATTTTATTTTCTTCAAATGGATGGAAATTTATTTGAGATCAATTCATGTCAAAAAGATTTCCCAATAAGGACCGATTTATATACATTATATGGGGGAAAGCAAAGTTATGTTTCTATCATCTAGGTTTAAAACACTCAGTGGTAAATGTAGCTTTTTATTGACTTCGAAACTATCCTGTATGCAATATTGGTTCATTTCCTATATCCTGTTTCTTGAATCATTCCAATATCAACATTTGTTTCAAATTAATAAATTGTTGAATAAAGCAGTGTGTTTTCTCAATACTATACAATGGTTATGGAGAATTAACAATTGAACGATGAAATAAGTAGAGAGCTGTTGGAAAAGAAATATTAAACCAGTTTTCCAGTATCATATGTTGCTCCTCTTAGCTTGGACGATATCTTTCATTCTCCGGGGTATTTCACGAATTAGCGTTCGAAATACTTCTAAAGCATGTTATTCTACTCCTCTATTAGTGCAGCATTAAGTTCATTTTTGTGCGTAGGTAGTCTTCCGTGACTTCTCACTCATTCACCTAGATTCACCAGACATGCTCAATAGGATTTGCAAGCGCAAAGCATGCTGGACAAATAAATTTCTTTGTCACTACTTCAATTAGGTATTCTGTAACACACCTGGCGGAATATGGATTTGCATTAAAATGAAGTTGACCTAAATAAGGGACAAGGCTAAGACATCTCCAATATATCTTCGTGTCTTCTATTCTTCAACAAGAATCAGCTCAGTATAACATTCCATTTGTTTTACGGTCTATATTATCAGCATCAATGACTGAGACGGCAGCTAAAGGTACCCGTTCGCCTCCAAACGCGCTTCCTACCATTCGGATAATGCACTTGAAATCGTAATTCATCTTTGAAGATAATGTTTTTGGACAAGGCATTGACGACAACCCTAAACTTCGCGAAGTTGATTTCCTTTCGGTTTGCACTAATGTTAGGTTAGGTTAGGTCAGAAGTGAGTGGGTCTATTCGACCCTCCACTGCAACCCACAAGGGTTCATTGTGGCTCACACCTATTCAAACTCGACCAAATAAACCCAGCTTCCTGACGAAGCCGATTAGTTTGTATGGTGAGTGATCTTTCAGGTCAGATGAAATTCTAATTCGGTCCACAGCGGAGCAGGCACAAAGTATATGCTTCTCTGTTCCATCATATTCCAAAGAGAGGCGAAACACACTGTCTCCCGACAGTCCGAGTTTCTGCATATGATGATTCAGATGACAGTGATCTGTAAGGAGGCCTGTTAGACATCGTAGTTCAACCGTACTGAACTCCAATAACTGTTTAGTTTCAAGCTTCGAAGGGTGAATGAACGCCTTGGAGTGAGCCAATCTTGGAAGATTCTGCCAGAAGTTTCTGAAACTTCTTGCCATCCAGGTGTTTAATGATTGTTTGGCAAGGTCTAAAATACCAATGACAGGTTCTGCAGCTACTTGCAGCACCCTTCTTTTCAAGGGAGTCAGCAGCTTCGTTACCTCCCAGGTCAGTGTGACCAGGAATCCAAACCAGAGATAATTTGTTAAGTCTTTCTTTTGAGGAGAGTCTTTTTTTGTAATTTGCTACCAGTTGAGACGTTGCTCGGTAGGAAACAAGAGCTTCCAACGCCGTTTGACTATCCAAGAAAATTTTTAATGACTTGTGTGTGAGGTTGGATTCTACCGCTTGGAATATAGTCGCATAGGTCCCTAGGCAGGTTGATATCTCTGTCCTAGGTGTGCAACTGGAAACACCTGCACCAGAGCCTGAAGGTGTTTTTGATCCATCTGTGAACCAACAACTATCTGCTCTCAATATTTCCTTCTCCTGGAAAGATGAAGAGGTATATTACCCAACATAAGCGCTTTAGATGTTTTCACAAGGTCACGTAAAAAACAAAGTGTATCGTTCTCCACCTGACTCATTGAAAGATCTGCGAGGAAAGATTTTTTTCTGGAAATTATGTTTTGCGATACGTTTTCGATTGTCCAACCTGAATATTCGAAAATCAAATAGTGAATAAAATATTAGTGAATATTCTCAGAATGTTATCCATTTGCACAGATATGCGTGTTTCCGTCAAAAAGTAGAGTGTCACTTCGAAGCAGTTGTTTCCTCATTACAAAAAGAGATCACTCCTGCTCTCAACCGCATAGTGAAGATTCCATCATTAGTTTTTCAATAATAATTGTTTTTTCTGATTACTGTTCAAGTCCTTGGTGAAATGTGGCCCTCCCTATTTTCAAACCTCAAGATCACTCCAGCTTTCCGAACTAAGGTAGAAATGTTCACCCTTGGCTCATTGCGTTTTCTCAGGGCGCAGGATTCTCGGTCCCGATGATAACTCACCTCACAATGTGAGGAGTGATCATAACCATTTTGATACCAAACGTACATATGTCAGATCAGACATAAATAGAGGCATTAATACCAGGGGTACCATTTATATTTCGGGAATAGCAAATACATTTTTTTTTAAGAAAATGACTTTATTGTTTTTAGAAATATAAACTTTGATGATCAATACACTTTTGCATTCGTTCAAACCATTTGTTAAAGCAATTTTTCCATTCCTCTTGAGACACCTCCAAAACATGGTTTTTGAAAGTTTCATCTGCTTCTTTGGCGCTCGTAAATCGGGAACAAGAACAAGAAGGAGTCATTGGATGCGAAATCAGGATTGTACGGAGGATGAGTCGTCAATTCGATGTTTTTGACTGCTCAAAAATTCACCTGTTGACGGGATGTGTGAGAAGCTCGCATTGTCATAATGGAGAATGATTCGTCTTCGGCGGATAGTTTTACGAATTTCTCCGAAGACATCCGGCAAACAAATGGTCATGTACCACTCAGAATTAACCGTTCTACGTTGCTCAAGCGGATCAGTGGCCACATGACTCATTTGGCCGAAGAAACAGGCGACCATTTTGTTGGATTTAGCTCGTCTTGAAATATCCACACGGTCGATTGCTGTTTTGGTTTCGGCTCATTCGCATATATCAATGTTTCATCACCTGTCACGATTTTATAGTAATAATAATAAAGGTATTTATTTCCCAACATATGAAACTTATATGAAATACAAAAAATATTCAACATGGTGGGAAAAGGCCGTAGATCAGATTAGCTGCTGGCAGCCCCTGTTATTTATATGATATCATTATTATTATTATACTCGTCTTTTGCAGCACTACGGTCGAACTTTTAAATAATTTCCTTACACCACCTGACGCGAGTATTTCTTGAGCGATTGATAAATTGTTGGGTATATATCCAACGAGAATTATTTTTTTTTACAACTAAGTGTTCATGCAAAATCGAATGTATTGAAGTGAAACCGATGTGCAAGGATGCCTATATGCATTATCAGTTCACGCACTGCATCGATGTTTTTTTGACACAACAACCGATTTTGCACGACCTTCACGGAATTTGTCTGCGACCGAACTACGACGACGATTGAATTATACCAGCGATATACTATGGGTTTTGATGGTGCTTCATCGCCATACAAGGAACTGAGTTCATCGACACATTCGTGTTGAGATAATCCACGTCGAAAGTTGTGAAAAATAATTCAACGAAAACCTCCTTTTGAAACTTCCATTTTTTGGTCAAATTGATTTTCTTAAATCACTATAAACAAAATAAATAGCCCTTGTACATAAAAACGTTGTGAATACGTTTATACTAAAAAATATCAAACTTCATTTTACCTATTTTCATTACTGTTGCCGGTTCCCGAATTATTAATATGTAGTCCCCCATCGTAAAGCAGAATCAATATAATCAAAATAAAAATTCTTTATTGCCTATTTCTCTATAGTAAATCTAAGGTGATAGTGATAGTGTTTTTATTCATTTTTTTGGTGTTAGTGAATTACATGTAGATTTTTTAAAAATATGATGGAGCCCTGCTTTAGGCTTATGCCTCTTCAGGGTTAATCTAAGGTCCAATTTACAGAGTATATATACAATATTTACATCTCTCCCACAAACGGGAGTAGGTGGGGGGCAGAAAAAGGATTGGTTATGGAAAAGGAAGGGATCAGCAGGATGAGTCTCAGGACGTTCACAGGGTAAAGCGCCGCCTCATAGACCCACGACAGGCCAATGGGAGGCGTCCCCGCTGGTGTAAACGGGTGGCTCTCTACCCGACAGAACCTCATTTCAGCATTCAGTCTAAGACTTCCCGCTTCCTGACGAGGCTTACGCGATACCTCATATCTAAGTGTACTAAGTGAGTTTTACAGGATTATCACTAGCCCCCTGGAAAAAGTTCATGAATAAACCAGGTAAGAATAATGCTGATGTCACGAGAAACGTGAATTATCTTATCCAGCTCTTCCATGGACTAACCGCGAACGCATTCGCGCCGTTCCGTTCATGGAAGATATCTAGCATTTTATAAATCAGCCTATGTTTACGGGGCTAATTTTGATAACTCCTAAGCCCCGTGACGTCCCTCGCCAGCGGGATTTTCGGCAGAAAGAACTTGAAGAATTTACAAGACAGCCTCCTGATATGTTCAGTGACCGTCTCAACTTCTCCCAAATCTAACAGATCATTCAATGAAATGTATCTGTCACTGTTCGTGCAAATACGGAGCACCTTATTCTGCATCGTCTCGCGTCTCCGCA